>PVKN010021733.1:0-15405 GCA_004027915.1 Capromys pilorides
CTATTAATTATTAATGGTTTTTACCTAGGTGTGATGGCTCGTACATGCCTGTAACTCCGACATTTTGAAGGGTTAAGGCAGAAGGATCCCAAGTTTGGGTGAAGTGTGCACACCTTAGTGAGAGCCTGTCTCAAAATAAAAAATAAAAAGGGAGGGCCAGGGAGATAGAAGAGCAGTCTAAGCACCTGCCTGGTAAGCGCAAGGACCTGAGTTCAATCCCCGATGAGCAGGCCACCAAAATCAGGTGTGGTGACACATGACTGTAATCTCAGCACTGGGGGACTGAAACAGGAGGGTCTCTATGAGTCAGAGCTGTGCAGTGAGACCCTGTACCAAACACATAAGCTATAAAAATAAAAATAAAAATAAAAAGAGGGCTGAGAATGTAACTTAGCATGAAGACCTTGGTTTCAATCTCCAGTACCACAAAAATAAGATTAATTAAGTTGTCATTTTGTTCTTTCACAAACTATGCATATTCTTTTTTTAAAAAGGATGGGGAGAAGATAGCACGGTCAATGACACATGGTTCTTCTTGCCCCTTTTCCTTTAAACAATGCTTTGGCATTGGTTGCCTATTTTACTCAAGTATGTGGTTTTCTAGCATTTTGATGTGTCATATTTCATTTATCAGTGTCCCCCAACTAGGTAGCTTGTGATCTTCCTGTCTCGGCCTCCCTGAGTGCAGAATTACAAGTGTGCATCACCTTTCCTGGCCAGTCAGTGTCTTATTACTGGTACAACATCATGTGGGTGGAGCGTGGCAGCCTGCACTCTTTCCAGTGGCTTGGAAAGGTAAGGCAGGGAGATGGAAAATTTGAGGCAAGCCTGGGCAGCTTAGTGAGACACGCCCCCCCCTCCACATTTTAAAAGAAAAAAGGCTAGGAATGTAGCACAGTGCAAAAGTGTTAGTATGGCAAAACAAACCAAAACCCAAACCAAAATTTCTTCTCTCTTCTTACTAAAGACCAGTGGGGGATGCGGGAAGGAGGGAGATAGCTCCATGGCACAAGTGCCTGCCTGGCAAATGAACCCTGGTCCCACAAAAAATAAAAATAAAAATAAATAAAAACTAGTGGGCCCCTACATCCACTTGAAATACTATCCATCAATAAAGGAGACAGGAGCTATATTTCACTCACTCATTCAAAATCCTGTGGTTCCAAAAATCATTCATCTTAGCTGAGTGTGGTGGTGCACACCTGTAATACTAGCACTCAGAAGGCTGAGGCAGGAGGATCACTCTGAGTTTGAGACTAGCTTAGGTTACATAGCAAGTTCAAGTCCAGTCTGAACTATGTAGTGAGGCCCTGTCTCAAAAAACAAAGATTATTCTGCTTGGCACACATGTGGCAAACAAAACTCAAGTTAAGCACCAGCAAAGCTGGGGTGGGGTGGGAGTGATATCAGTGAAGTCATTTTGATGCACCAGCATGAATGTTATTTGCAATGATTGGGAAGGGTAAACACTGATAGTTCCTGAGGACTTGATCATGTGGCATGTGGTGACAAACGGCATCTCCCCGGGTGACATCAAAGCAGTATTGCTTTACACGGAGATGTCAGAGTGTTTCCCAGAAGACACTCAGCCTTGGAAATGTTTTGCTTTATTCGTGAAGGGTGTGGCCACCACAACTGCGGAGCCCATGGGGCCAGCACATCTTCTGGTTGCCAAGGTGCCTTGACAGCAGGCGCATCTAAATAGATACATTTTTAAAGATTTCACAAGGAACGAGACCTTTATTTTGTCAAATTCTTTTCTGCCAGGGAACTGGGGTAGTTGGGTCAGATAAACTGAAACAAACCTCATTTGGCCCCTGCTGTCTGTGTGTCCTGGGCTTATCACTGACATTCTAAGCCCCAAAAGGAGCTGCTGCTGTCTACTCCTTAAGGCTGTTTGAATGATTATCTGGGGCAGTTGATGACTGTCAAAAACCCATGTGACATATATTTAAATATATATTCATGTGCTTATCTGCAAAGATGTGTTTAGAAAAATATTTACCAAAATGTTAGCCTTGATTTTCTCAAGGGTAAGATTTCTGGAGATTTAAAATTTTTTTTTTAGTTCATTTCCATATTGCTCAGGTTTGTTTTATTTTGTTTATACAATGATTTGGAATGAGCTTAGATAAGAAACATAAAATCACTTTTAAGATAAGGAGATACATGTAGAGAGAGCGGGGAGGGAGGGAGAAAAGGAGGGAGAGAAGGAGAGAGAGAGAGAGAGACTAGCACCAATAAGTGCTAGTCTTCAGAGCCAGAAAACAGAACAAAGCCATAACTGGTTCCCCATGCTCATAAAGGTGAACGTTTTAGACACGAGAGCCCAAACCGTAACTCCAAACCCACTTACTGATCACAAAGTGCCAACACTGCAATTAACTTGAATACTGAGGTTTGGAGGAAACCACTCATACGTTAACATCTTTTGTCCTAAAGGAAAAATAATGCATGTGCTATAGGTTCACCATGACTGCCCCGTGCAGTGCCCACCTCTTTCATGGTGCCAACAGAACTCAGAGTCCGCAGGCTGTCATATGCCATTTATAAAACCCTCACCTCTCAGACTTTCTTGGGGCTACCAAAGGACCCAATTTGACCAATAAAAATAAGCCATATGCTTATCTAAGGGGCTTCTAAGAGCATTGTGTACCCTTGATCAGAAAGGAGACTTCCGCATAATACAAGCTGTTTACCCTCCTCTCTCCCTTTCTTTATCTGAAGGAAGGAAACCCCAGCATGCTTCTCAGCAGCAGCCATCGTTATAGCTGCGGGTACGAGGCACACATTAAAACTGTCAGAGCAGGAAAGCAGAAGAAACTAGGTCCTCAATGGCTCCACAAAGATGCTGTACTAAGATGCAGTCCGCAGACTTCAAGCTTCTTGTTACACAGTAAGAATAAAGAATAAATCTTCAGTGGGGCAAGCCATTGTCATCAGGATTCAATGACACTCAGCTGAACAGAGTCCTCAGTGAATGAACTGTCGGAGAATGGCTACCAAGAAGCTTCAACTGCAATACTAGCTATTCTTGTTTTGTTTCAGTGCTGAGGATTGAATTTAGGGCTTCTTGGCCACTAAGCACATTCTCTATCATTGAACTCTAGCCCTAGCTGCAGTTCTGATATTTGTCAAGCGCTTCATCTGGTGCCTGGAATACAGCTGAGTAAATGTTCATGAATGTCAGTTTTCTTATAAAAAGGAATGAGGAACTGAAATTTTGTCACAAAATCTAAGCTATAATAGAAAGTGGAAACCGCATTTATGCTTTCACTTGTCAAACTATTAGAATAATGTCTATGTAAGTATTGAATACATGAATATAATTCTAATGAAAGTGTATCGAATATCTGAGGTGCTCTGGGCGCTATTCCAGAGGCTGGGGCTGCTGCAGAGAAGGAGACAGTGCTCTGCTCTTGTATCACTCCCTTTTCAGAAAGAGTAAATAAAGGAATAAACAAGAAATTGCCATGAAAATGAAAAAGATGCCAGAACCACAGGAACCCGTGGTATCCATGGTATCCGCAGGGGTCTACTTGGAAGGCATTTTGGAGGTAGTGACTTGTAAGAACTCTTAGCAAAAATGACTTCAGCACCATCGCACACTTTCCTCATGCCATCTGCAATATGGAATGAACTCCAGCATGGTTCTTATCGGTCCAGACTATGTCCCCAGGATGAGCCCACACCCTTTGAAGTGCCCATCTGAGAAAGTTTCGCACTGCCAAACAAAATCCCAGCCAAGGCCTGATGATAAGCCCCTGATTCCCTTCTCAGATAGCATTTTCTTTACTACTATTTTTTTTTTTTTTTTTTTAGGAGACAGAGTCTTGTCCTGTTGTGCAGGCTGGGCTTGAACTTGTGGGTTCAAGTGATCCTCCTGCCTCAGTCCCTGAATGGCAGGATTAGAGATGCACCATTGTAATCAGACTGAATATTTAATTTAGGAAGCTTGCAGTTGTAAATCCTTCCCCTGCCTCCATGAGATGTAAATCTTCTACCACCCAGAAACATCTTCTCCTGTCTCTTTGAAATACAAACCTCCAGGGAGACAGTGCTCCTGCCTGGCATCAACTTCAACGGGAGGGTAGGAGCCTGCCTTTTGTCCAATCTGTAAAGTCACTGATCTCCTCCATAAGCCTGCCCTTCACCCTATTCCAGCACCTCCAGAAGCAACAAAAGGCCTTTTGCTCTTCGGGTAGTGGTGCATCCCTGTAATTCTAGCCACTCTGAAGGCTAAGCCAGAAGGAGCCCAAGTTCAAGGTCAGCTGGACAACTTAGTGAGACCTTATCTCACTAGTAGTAAGACTGAAAAAAAAAAAAGGTAAAAGAACTGGGGATGTGGCTCAGCAGTGGCACACTCCTGGGTTCAACCCCAGTACCAGAAAGAAAAAATGAAAAGGCCTTTTGTTTGATGAGCTCAGCGCAGTTTGCACTGAGGTCTCTCTCCCTTGCTACACTACTGAATGAAATGGCCTTATCACTTTTAATATGTGTCTGATTCCATCTGACGCATTGGTGGTAAGCCTTGATTCATAAGATGGAACTTCACTAGGTGTGGTGGTGCACACCTGTAGGCCCAGCTACTCAGGAGGTAGAGGTGGGGGAATCGTGTGAGCTCAAGAGTTTGAGGGTAGCCTGGTCAATGTGGTGAGAGTCCATGTTAAGAGAAAAAAAGGAAGGAAAAGAGGGAAGCAGAAAGGGAGGGAGAGAGGGACAGAGAAGAAGGGAAAAAAAATGAAGACCAACTCCGCAGAGGGGAAATACACTGCAGGCAAAGGGAGGCTTGTCAAAGACTATAATTTGACATGACAGAGAAATGGTCTCTCCAATGTCACCAAAGATTTGTATTTACAGAGAAGAACACATGTTCAGAGAAAGTCCACCTTTTGTATGGCCAATGGTGTTGCATGCCACAGTGAGCTAGGTATTATTCCTGAGTGTTCTAGAAGGTTCACAGTTGCTGGCCTAGACCTTGTACACTTTGGGAGACCTTCCTTAGAAAAAGAATACAGGTGGGGCACAATGGCACCCACTTGTAATCCTAGCACTCTGAGAGGCTGGGAAATAGGATGATCATAAACTGGAGCCCAACCTGGGCAACTTAAGAGATTTAGTGATACCCTGTCTCAAAAAAATTAATCAAGGGCTGGCTGTAGAGCTCAGTATGGAAACCCTCAGTTCAGTCCCTAGTCAAAAAAAAAAAAAAAAAAAAAAAAGGCAGGGGTGGGTTTGAAAGCCATCTTTGCAAGTAGAATTGAAGTTTAAGTTTCATGACCATAGAAAGTCTACTCATGTTTAGATCTGAGATAGCAAACATGAGGGAAATTGAGGTACCAATTAGACTCTTGGTAGACAGCAACATTTTTGAGTTACATTAAGTGAAGAAAGTTGACATTTATGATAAGGATCCAGAGTTTGTCACAAGGGCCAAGGATGACACTCTTCCTGGGCCAAATATATATTGCAACCAGGGACCCGAACCCCAGCAGGGCTCCCATCTTCCATCTCAGCACCCACACATGTGCTGTGTTCTTGTCTTTCTTTGCAGGTTGGATCCATCTGCCTTTGTAAGTCGTGGGTAGCAAACCACAGGCCCTAAGATCTCTCCAGCCTGCCTGCTGCAACCCCAACCCCCAGTTCCTAGAGCGTGTGTTCAGGGAGAGGCATCTGATTGATAGGCTTGAGGCATCTTTCCACTCCCCGATCAAAAGGCTGCAGCATGGTAGCCAGTAAGCTTCTCAACTCTGTGATGGGCACAAAGACAGTGACCCCCCCAATGAGGACATATTGCACTCTGAGGAGCAGCAGTAAAAGCTATCTGTCTCATCTGTCAGCCCCTGGCTGTAAGTCAGCTCTGTCCAAGAGTGTTCTAGTGCAAGCCATATGTGTCCTTTTCAATTTCCTAGCAGACATAATAAGAAGTACAAAGTAATAGGTGAGGTTAATTTTGATGACATTTTACTAAGCCAAACATACCCAAAATACCATTATTTTAACATGTACTCAATATAAAAACAAGGCATTCTACATCCTTCTATAGGTACTATCTTCAAGATGCGGTATGTGAGACTGGGGTGTATCTTAGTGGTAGAGTGCTTATTCTGGGTCCCTAGTACTTCATGAGCGTGAACATGCGTGTACACAAGTGCACACATGCACACACACACACACACACACACAGAGAAAGAGACAGACAGACGGAGAGACAGAGAGACAAGAAACACAGTATACATTTTATACTTGCAACATGTCTCATTTTAGACAGGCCACATTTGAAATGTCCGGCAGCCACATGTGACCACTGGCTCTCACAATTGTGGGCACACAGGTCCAGATTTCTTGGCTGCGATCAGATCTACGTGGCTGTTGGCTTACGTCACAGTGGGCCCACTCTCCAGTGGCCAAATACAATTCTTTTGCCTAATACAGTTGTCATCACCGTGCGCCTGCTCTTGGGCTCAGACAAATGTGCAGGATTAATTACCTCTGGCTTTCACAGTGCGTGCAGCCAAAGCCCATTTACTGCCAAATTGCAATTACAGAGTTCTTTCTTTGATGGACTCAGAGTTAATGTCTTTGTATTCTCTTTATTCCAGAAATGAAATTAAAGCCACACATACACAAGCCCATGGAAACCTGCATCTCTATCAGCAAATCATTCAAGCTTGGAAGGGAGGTCATTAGACTGGTTTTATATGGAGCCCATAAAGCATTAAGAAAACAGATAAATGTCAAAACACTAGCTTCTCTATTTCACTCAGCTCTGCTTTCCAAAGATAACAAACGCATTTCTCCAAAGTATGTCTCCTTTCTCTTCAATTTTCTGTATCTAGTAAATAGTCTCTATTATGTATATTCCTTTCTTCTGTAGAAAAGAGAGAGAGAAAGAAAAAGAGAAAGCAGATTTATGCAGATCTGTCAACCCAAGAGTCTGACTTATACTGTCGTGTCTATAGATTAGTTTTAGGTGTGTTTTATTGCAAAGACAAAATGTAATTGACTTAGCAGTCTCTTCCGTTTCCTTCTGGAGGCCATTTGTAACGGCTGCCTAGTAATTTCATACTTGCTATACATTCAGTATTTATGTGCCAGAGTGATGCCAAGTGATTACAGTTATTATGCTGTTTAATTCTTGCAACAATGTCATGGGTATTAATACTCCCACTTTACAGAGAATGAAACTGAGGTTTGAGATAGACTGACATGCCCAAGTCAGATAGCTGCTAAGCAATAAACAAAGATTTGGATCCAAGATTTGCCTGACTCCAAAACCTTAACTGCTGAAGTCTACATAGAATTTGAGTCACTTCTGAAGTCAAGTCCATCCAGGCTTATTACACGGGTGGGGGGGCTTTTGGTGGGGCTAAGGGGCTGAGGAGAGAGGAAGGAAGTCTCTGTGAGTACGGCTGGAAGGTGGCAAGATCAGGCTTCTTTTATGTCTGAAAAATAAAGACAGATGTTTAAGTACTGCGAAAGTGAGGCATTTGACCAACTCTGGCACCAAAAGACTGGACTCCAGTTCTTTGTGAATTAGCTCTGTCTCCAGTCAGTGGCCTTGCACAGGCCACCTGGCTTCCAGCAGTGCTGCAGAGATAACAGTTCCCCCAGGCTTCCCTAAGGGCTATTTGGATTAACTAGTTAATGGTTATATATGCCTTTGAATAGGCAAAGAGCCCAACAAAATCTCTCCCCAGGCCATTTTCAAGAATAGAGCTGAGTCCCTGTTGATTATAAATGATAAGGGAAGATCAAGCCCTCTTTGGTTTTACTGCCTTAATTGAGTCATTTGACAATAGTAGACTGGGCAAAAACAAAAACAAAACAAAACAAAACAAAACAAAAAACCAGTACAGATCCGCATTCATTGCTGAGAAAGGACACCAGTGATGTTCTTTTTGTTTTTGTCTTTTTGAGGCAGGGTCTTGCTATGCAGTTCAGGCTGGCCTTGAGCTCACTTTTGTAGCCCAGGCTGGTCTTGAACTCACACTGATCCTCCTGCCTCAGCCTTCCAAGTGCTGGGATTACAGGCATGCGCCACCCTGCCCGCCCCACACCAGCGATGTTCTTAAGAGTTGAATTTAATTTTGAGAATATCAGATTTAAAAAGCTCTTTGATGAATAGTAAATGCAAGAATATGGTGCTTGCTTGAACACCTACTACTATCAGAAAACAGATTACAAATCTCAGAATGCAAAAAGCTACCTCCTTAAGGTCAATGCCTGGCCTGGGGATTAGGAATATAAACATACTCTGTGTGTGGATTTCTCGGTCCACAAACGGACTTGTGGCAGTAAGGCCAACTAGCTAATTGCCAAATAATCCTGCTTCATTGAAAACTATCAAACTATTCCTCTCATGATAGGATGAGCCTGAAGATGGAAGTCCTCGTTTGCCAAATACAGAGCAAGTAATTTCTGAAGTTATTTTGATAGCAAATATAAATAGAAAAAGTATGCAGAATACTTTCATCTTTAAAGAAATGTATCTACTCAAGTTTCCACAAGTCAGGAGTTAGTAAATCACCAGCTAGAGGTGAACTAACTTTCTTTCTCTTTTTCTTTTTTCCTTTCATACTGGGAATAAAACTCAAGACCTTGCACCTGCCAGGCTGGCGTTTGTGCTCCTGAGCTAAATTCCCAGCCTCTAAATTTATATGTGAATCCTGTCCCACACATCCCTAACTCTCAACTGTTTGGAGAAATATGAAATATACAGGTTTCCACAGAAATCGCCAGGCAGCTGTCCAGCTGGTTTCAAAACTGACTAGACTTTCTTTAATCATTTAATGGTTAATTTCACAAGAGATAAACAAAACAGAAGTCATTTCCAGATTTACAGTGTTCTTTCAACACATAATTCATTCATTCATCCATCCATCCACCCATCCATCCATTCTTCTTTCTATGCAGTATCAGGGATCAAACTCAGGACCTTGCACTTGCCAGGCAGGCACTTAGGCTGCTGAGCTATCTCCCCAGTCCTTATTCATTCTTCTTTTCATTCAGTTAAAATAAATAGAGGCCGTCTTAGTTGCTCTTCTCTTGGGACAAATATCTGACACACAAGCTTAGGGAAGGAAAGGTTTATTTACTTCACAGTTACTAAAGGTTTCAAGAAACTGGAGGAAAGGCTGAGGGGCTGCTGTGTCCAGGATGATCCATTCCATTCCTTCAGGAGAGGCCACCAGGCGGAGGGGGGCACAGGGGAGGTGCATGCTGTCAGTTTAATGGTTCAGCACCTCACTGGTCCCGCCCCTCAAGCCCCACCCTGGTCCTCTGGCCCCACCCCTCGAGCCATGTGCTTGACAGCTGCATGATTCACGTGAGGTTTTGTGGGGACAACTAGATACAAACCATAACAGAGGCCCTACTATATGCCAGGCAGAGATTGTTCTATGTAGTAGTAAAGCATGAACAAAACAAAGACCACCTTCCCCATGCCACAACTTTATGGGTTAATAACACCTTCCAACTCACCACAGAAGCAACAGAGCTGAGTGTGCTTCAGATTGCAGCCTAACAAGCTGTGATCACCTTTGGAGCTAGTACTCAGATTTGCTTGTGCTGATTTGTGTTCTTTCAACAAATATTTACTAAATGTCTAACTGCTGATCTACTTAGGAGCCATGCAATTATGTGTTGCTATCACTGTCTGGATGGAAGCATAGGGGAGGAGAAGCCTTTTCCCTCTGTACTCTTGCATTCCATGGCTGGAGTTCCTGAATCAAAAGAAGACGCTAACCAGAGAAGAACAGACAGAAGCTTATTACATCGCATTGTGCATCTCCAGTGGTAGCTCTGTGATGAGGACCTCAAAGAGAGTCTAGCACCTTGACTTACAGAGCATCTTTTAAAAAATATTTTTATTAGTTCATATTTGCAGTACAGGATGGTTACACTCATTCTGGGGAGTTCCTACACATACCCAATGCACCTTAGTTCTCTTTTTCCCACCTTCTTTCCTCTCTATTCTTCTCCACCTCCCAATCTCTTGGTCCCCTTTTCTTCTGTTTCTTGTTGTCTATCTTTTTACAGAACATTTAACAAGAAGAAAAACACAGTTTTAGAAAAATGATAGGACAGCAGAAAAAGACTCGGATTTTGGGGGCAGCAAAATAGGAAGGTGATTATAGATGATTATAGGGGACTAAGGGAGGAGAAGAGCTACCTAGTGAGGTCTTTTACTTAGACTTCTGCTACCTTTTCTGCCTTCAGCCATCTCGGGTGATCAGCTTCTGTGCCCTAGTGGGGAGCAGCGAGGGCACCTTTACAAATGCATGCCCTGTCTTTAGGCAAAGATGATGGCAGAGAGGCTAGCTTTCATCGACTTCTCAGCTGTCATCAGCTCTAAATAATTCTTAGGTCAGCCATGATATATTTTAGTGTAGTGTATTTTGATAACTTAAAATAGCAAACATTGTGAACATAAAACACTGGTAGAAAAAAAAAAAGATAACACCAGCATTAAATGCCACAAACAGAGTAGAGACAGTGCTGTGAAAACTCAGAGAAAAATGGTGGAAGTGAGTGGTAGCCGAGAAACACTTTAAAGGATGAGGATGATTTGCTTGTGTCACACGAGAGGGATACAGGGCCTACAAGGATGAAGGTCTAATTAAGAGTAACTGTTTTCTAATATAATGTTACTAATGCAAATTTAGCAAGACAAAGACTTCAAATGAACATTATTTATTCATGTGATGTTTTAGAGCAACTACTGTCCTCAACTCAGTTGAATAGTCAAGGTCAACCTACAGGGAAAAATCAGGGTAGAAATTGGTTTCTATCTCATGTAACCACTGTAGAACTAGCTGCTAGAAATACTGCGTTGCTAATAATGCAGAGGCTTTATTAAGGCTCGGTAGAGAAGGACCTGTGATAGATTAGTGATGTCTTCTGCAGGCACAGGATGTCACCATTGATCTATGTGCCATCTCTGGGTTAAGATTGGATACCTGAATGGCCCAGCGAGAGATGTTCTGTAACAGTAGTTTTCAAGCTGTTTTAGCAGTAGAACCATTTGTTCACAAGAAATCTTATCCAGACTTCCCATGAGGACAGCTCAACTCTTTAATAGATCAGCAGTCACCACAGGACACTCAATATGTTGCGTAAAAGGTATCACTGCTTTATTCAATTGCTCCTTTCCTCACAACAGCATGTGACGAGGACAGACGTTGCAGCCATTCGTTCATATTAAATTCCCCTGAGGCACGTTGACAATTACCATTTTACCGATGTAAGTACTGAGGGCCAAAGAGGTTAAATATCAGGCTCATGACAGTGGTTGGTGAGGCCAAGATCTGGGGGTCAGGTGGGCCCCTCCTTCCTGGCTAGGGTGCCATCATCGGTCTGCTGCCCTGCAGCCCCATAGCGCTTGCCACTGTGCTAAACACTAAGGACCTCAAAGAAGAGCACCACAAGGCAAAAGGGGACAGCTCCACCCTTCTATCCGAAATTCTGCTGCTCTCTGCCTTCACCCACTTATCATTTTACAAGCTCCTTTGTCCTTGACACATTAGAGGCCTGCAATCTTGAGTAGCTCAGGGCTCCAGTACAGACTCAAGTTTCTCTTCACTTTATGCTATTTGCAGGAACTGCAGCTACCTGAGCTCCACTCGTTAGCTGTTCCTAAGGAGAGCCCGCTGTCTTTGTGTGGGCTGGAGCATGGGATGGGGCTGCATGGGATGGCGAGGATAGAGTGGTCGCATGTGAGCGCACAGAAAGGCATTGTGCAAATCTCAAAGCCATTTCTTCCATCCACCAAGCCCAGCCTGCTCTCTATCACCACTATCACATGAAACCTGGACCTCTGCTGGCTGCCGCCACCTCTCCTCTCCTTCCGTACTCCAGCCTCACAAGGACGCCTTCTGTTTCTTACCTCTCAGTATCTCTTCAGGTCATTCCCTGGCTTAAGACCCTTCAAGACCTGTCCTTAGTAGCAGCGGAAAGAGCTCTTACTTGTGAAAAAATGCATGTGCATGTGTGTGTGTGTGTGTGCACATATATTCTCTCTTTAAGGAAGCAGGCTTGCAATATTTAACCTGGAATGTGACATTGAAGTGGGCATCACTTGCAGTCCAGTGTGGTGTATTTATTTACTTACATCATTTATTTAGGTCTTGGCTCCCCTGAAAGGAATTGGAGTAGCTGGGTATATAATACTATGTTTCCTAGGCAGGAAACAACAGGAAGCTCTCACAGCTACATTTTGGAAACCTCAATCCTATGGCATGAACTGCACACAGTGAAGAAGAAGAATAAGTGAGTGTACCATTATGCTAAAAGTCTCAATAGAACTAAAGAATGTGATGCTTGTAGATTTTTTTTTTCCCATTTTCTGAAGAAGTTCTTAATCATCCCATCAGGATGATTTTGAGTCATGCAAAGAACTTACCAGTGTACACTAGAAGCCACTGAGTCATTGCCAAAGACACCTATAGTGTCAGTATTATCCTAGCAGAAGTCCCTAGGCCCCAAGTCCTAGAGCTTCTCCCAAATCCTGTCTCTGCAACTTAAATGGGACTTTCTGGAAATTTCTCCTCAGTGGACCAATATACATATTTCATTTTAAAAAAAGTTATTTATGTTTAAAATAACAAAATAAACTTACTTTTTCAAAATTAGATTGCAAAAAACATTTCAAAAGCACAAAAGTGAGTCTGGGCATGGTGGCACACGCCTATAATCCCAGCACTTGGGAAGTTGAAAATAGAAGAATCACTACAAGTCTGATCTGTGTAGTGAGCCCCTATAGACCCTGCACTAAATAAATTTTAAAACGTACAAAAGTGGCCTTAATAAAGCTGCTTGTCACCCGGGGCTCACTCCAAAGCAGTCACAGTTAATAGTCCCTAGAAGCTGTGCATACACAAGCTTTGTGACTGGGATTTTCATCTTCAGCCAAGTAGTGGAATTCTATTGACAGTGCCGTGCCTGGCTTTTTTCTTTTTTCATCCTTTTATTTTTTTGGTATCTTAGGGAAGAGTCTACAGGGTGTTCAGGGTCTCACTACTAGATCAGACTTGTAGTGATCCACCTGTTTACAGCCTCCCAATAGCTGGGATTACAGGTGCACACCACCACGCCCAGTCTCAATTGCCGTCTCAGCATGCCCCTGGGGCAGGGCCAGATTGGTAGGCCTGGGGATCGAGTCCCTGGCCCCTGCACCTGCTTACAGGTACTTTAATCCACTAAGCTATTTGGCTGGCCCTTCATCTTTTTTTCTTTTCACTCAACAGTTTATCTTGAGACCCAGTTTCATCAAATATGCCTGTGATAGGTTATGACAAGCATTGTACTTGGAATTCTGGGTATGGGTGTACACACATAGGGGATTCTAGGGGTTAAACCCAAGTCTTTGCCCTGAACTACATTTCCATTTGCGATAAGGACTACTTTTCTATTTGAGATAAGGACTTTCTAAGTCCCAGAATTGCCCTGGCTGGGCTCTAACATGTGATCTTCCTGCCTGAACCTCTGGAAATGTTGGGATTGCAATGTGCACCACCATCCCTAGCTAAGGGGATTCTTACAGGGATAAGGGATTCGATTCAGGCTGAACTTGAATTGATTGCCTTGGGGCTGCAGAATTGGACTTCTGTGCACTCAAGCTGACCTGAGAACTCATAGACTGTGAGGGCAAGTTGGGTCAGTCTGTGTCAGTCTTCTGAACATCACTCACAGACCTTGGTTTATTTTGAGAGCTTTCAAAGGTTTTTATAATTTCGCAGACAATACCTAAACATACTTCTAGGCTGTGGAAACAAAGGTCAAATGGTGCAATAGAAGCCAAGCCTAGCTGAGTCTCCAACTCCACTCTTTGTCCTAAAGTAGCCACTGTAGCCAATTTGTATTTTGCATGTTTTGAGCCTTTTGCTTTTACAAGGAATGTTATTTGTGCTCTGTTTTCTATGGGACTATATCCTGTATACTTTACAACCTGCTTTTACATTTCCTATTCAGTCTTGGCCTTATCCCATTAGGTGTGTGTAGATCTACTGAATTTTTTACAACCACCTTGTTACTATTCTATGCAAGTGTACTATTAGGATTTTCCTCTTGACAGATATTTAGTTTGTTTCTAATTTTTTATTTTTACCTACAATGCCATATGTGAGGTCCATGGAGAAATAAAACAGTATCTCTACCAATTGTTTGTACTTTTTCTCTTAATTTTTTATACATCTTTTCTTTTGTTCTTCAATTTTGCATGCATATATCTGGTATTGTGAATAATTGGTTGGAAGGCAACACTATGCATTACAACAAACAAACACTGAAATTCATATTACTTTGTTAGGTGAAATTCTATATCACTTATAATGTTTTCTGTTTTAATTTTTTGTTGTTTGTTTTTGTTTTTGAGACAGGGTCTTGCTATGCAGTTCAGGCCGGCCTTGAGCTCACTTTTGTAGCCCAGGCTGGACTCAAACTCACACCGATCCTCCTGCCTCAGCCTCCCAAGTGCTGGGATTACAGACATGTGCAACCATGCCCAACTTTGTTTTGGAATTATTTTGTACTCTCTTTAAAAAATAAAAAAATGGACTTCCTTTTTCTGGTTGGAACCATGGATGGTGTAGAAGAGAAGAAAAAGAAAGTTCCTGCTGTGCCAGAAACCCTTAAGAAAAAGTGAAGACATTTGGCAGAGTTGAAGACAAAGCGCCTGAGTAAGTTGGCCCAGAAGATGCTTTGCAAGGCAAGGAGGAAACTCATCTATGAAAAAGCCAGGCACTATCACAAGGAGTACAGATAGACATGTAGAACTGAGATCCGAATGGCTAGGATGGCAAGAAAAGCTGGCAACTTCTATGTCCCTGCAGAGCCCAAACTGGCATTTGTCATCTGGATCAGGGGTATCAGTGGTGTAAGCCCAAAGGTCTGCAAGGTGTTGCAGCTTTTTCGCTTAGCCAAATATTCAATGGTACCTTTGTTAAGCTCAACAAAGCTTTAATTAGCATGCTGAGAATTGTGGAGCCATATGTTGAATGGGGGTACCCAAACCTGAAGTTAGTACATGAACTAATATACAAGTGTGGCTATGGCAAAATCAATAAGAAGCAAACTGTCTTGACAGACAATTCATTGATTGCTCAGTCTCTTGATAAATATAGCATCATCTGCATGGAGGATCTGATTCATGAGATCTATACTGTTGGAAAATGCTGCAAAGAGGCAAATAACTTCCTGTGGCCTTTCAAGTTATCATCTCCACAATATAGAATGAAGAACAAGACCACCCATTTTGTGGAAGGTGGAAACGCTGGAAATAGGGAAGACCAGATCGACAGGCTTATCAAAAGGATGAACTAAGGTATCTACCATGATGTTTTTCATGATTTGGTCAGTTAATAAAGTATCTGCTTCCAAATTGAAAAAAAAATGAAAAAAATTTTA
>PVKN010021734.1:0-15420 GCA_004027915.1 Capromys pilorides
ATTCTTTCAGCTTCTCCCACTAGGGAGACAATGCTGTGTTTACATATATGACTGATTTATTTCACTTATGAGTATGGTCTCCAGTTGTATCCATTTACTTGTAAAAGTCTCTAGTTTATCCTTATTTATGGCCAAGTAGTACTCCATCGTGTAAAAAGACGGTGTCTGTTCATTCCTCGGTAGATGGGCATTGGGGTTGTTTCCAAGGTCCAGCTATTACAAATTGTTCTGCTATAAGTGTGGTTGCTCTTGGATCGTTATGTGTATTCTTATTTTTTAAAATCTTTGTTATATGGTCTTGACATACTATACTGCAAGCTCTTATTTACTGGAGTGTTTGTGCTGAGAAGTCAGCTGTGGTTCATCAGGGCTTTCCTCTGTAGGTGATTTGTCTCTTTTCCCCAACAGCCTTTAATGTCCTAGTCTTGTGTTGAATTTAGGAATCTTGACTATGTTATACGTGCCTGGCTGTGACTAATTGGAGTTTCTGTGTCTCACTTTCAGATTCTTTTCTATTACAGGGAAGTTTTCTGCCATGATGTCTGGGAACAGTTTTTTTGTTGTTTTTGTTCGTTTGTTTTTGTTTTTTTGTCTTTTTGAGACGGTCTCACTATGCAATTCAGACTGGCCTTGAGCTCACTTTTGTAGCCCAGGCTGGTCTCAAACTCACACTGATCCTCCTGCCTCAGCCTCCCAAGTGCTAGGATTAAGGCGTGCACCACCACGCCCAGCCTGATCACTCTCAAGTTATTGTTCTTTGCCTCTGCTGGATTGATTTCTCATGATCCTTTGCTTTTTTTTTTTAAAGTGTGTTTTTTTAGGGAAGGGTCTACAGCGTATTCAGGGTCTCACTGCTAGATTGGATTTATGATGATCCTCCTGTCCATAGCCTCCCAAGAGCTGGGATTACAAGTGCACCACCACGCCCAGTCTCAGTTGCCTCTCTGTATACCCCAGGGGTGGGGCCGGCAGTCCTGCAGGCCCAGGAATCAAACCCTGGCCCCTGCATCTGCTTGCAGGCCCTTTAATCTCCTGAGCTATTTGGTTTTTTTTGTTTGTTTTGAATAATATATATAATTTTATTACAAATTTTTTAAAAAAGGCCAGGCGTGGTGGCACACGCCTATAATCCTAGCACTTGGGAGGCTGAGGCAGGAGGATCGGTGTAAATTTGAGACCAGCCTGGGCTACAAAAGTGAGCCCAAGGCCAGCCTAAACTGCATAGTGAGACCCTGTCTCAAAAAGCCAAAAAAAAAAAAAAAGCAACATCCTAAACAATCCAAAACTTACTATTGGTACTAGTTCTAGTAAATTTGTTGTACAACCATACACATGAAAGAAACCATTAAATATTTAGGAACATTCAACATCAAAAGCTTTAAAATCTAACTATGTAGTAGTAGCCCCTCAAAAAGCCACAACCTGAATTTTTTAAAAAAGTATTTTTTCTACAAAGAATTTTATCAGCTATACAAAAAATCTGTAGTTTTTATCCTGAAGCTAGTGTTGAGCTGCCTTGATTTCACAGTCTTAGCAAAGCAATTGCCTGAGCACACGTACACTCCACATGCCACTATAGGACAGCCGTGCCTCCGCCTCCGCCTCCGCCTCCGCCTCCGCCTCCGCCTCCGCCTCCGCCTCCGCCTCCGCCTCCGCCTCCGCCTCCCTCTTCTTGGAGCCCATTGCCCGCCCTACGCGGGCCCTTCTTTCCTGCTTCACTTTTGCCCTTGGCACGGTATGCAGCAGTATCCCTTTCATATTTTTCCTTTAGCTTAGCCGCTTTTTGTTCATGTGGCTGTTTATCTTTGGCTGACTGCCCGGACCATGTATCACCCAATTTTTTTTGCAGTATCTCCAGTGGGCAAGCCTGGGTGTTCACTTTTGATCTTTGGGCGATGTTCAGAGCAAAACAGGAAGAAGGCCGATGGTGGTCTTTTAGGGGCATTTGGGTCTGTCTTCTTTCCCCTCTTATCGCCAGCTTTGGGAGGAGCGTAGTTTCTCATCTCCCTGTTGTAGTGCACGTTATCCCGCTTCGCCATGTCTTCACACTTAGACGTTTCCTCGGCAGACGTGCTCTTCCATCTCTCCAAGCACTTTTGGAGAACTTGGCAAAGTTGACTGAGGAGTCGGGGTGCTTTTTCTTGTGCTCCTAGCGGCAGCTCTGCACGAAGAAGGCATATGAGAACATCTTGCCCCGAGGCTTATTGGGGTCTCCCTTGCCCATGGCGGCGTGGCCTGGTGTAGCTCTTTTCTCAGGGTCCCACAGAGCCTCTGAGTGTGACTGAGAAGAGAACTGATTTACCACTAACACAGTCCTTGGCCTCTTGTTTTGCAGAAGTCTCCCTGCCCCTGCTGAGCTTTTTGCCTGGTCCTGCTTTTTTTTTTTTTTTTTTTTTTTTTTAATAGCAGGTTTGGGTCTATATTCTGTTGTTTTTGCAGGCTCTTTCTTGTAGTATGTTTTTTCATTGATTATTTATCTATTTATTTCTGTATTTAGGACAGGGTCTACAGGGTCTCACTATGCAGATCAGACTCTAGTGATTCCTGTTTTCAGCCTCCCAAAGCACTGGGATTACAACTACGCGCCACCACGCCCAGTGTCAATTACAGCTCAGCATACCCCGTGGGCAGGGCCAGCTCACAAGCAAGCCGGGGATCGAACTCTGGCTGCTGTGCTCTGCCTAAGCAGGCACTTTAGTCCACTAAGCTATCAGGCGGCTCCTTTCCTTGCTACTTTAAAGAAATCTTTCCTTTCATGACTGCTAACCATAAGCCTGTTTCTATCTTCGAGTTTGTCCTCGCATCGGCTGATTCTGCCATAAGTGCTTTCTTTCATTGGAATTTTTATTCTCCTGGATATCTGCTCGAATCTGCCTTATGGATTCCAGTTTTTTTCCTGTGCTGAGCATTCATGGCTTCAATCATTTTCTTAAGCTCCACTGTTTTCTTGTCTGTCTGTCGTAGGGTCACTAAGCATGGTTTTCAGTATGGACACCATCTCTGCAGCTGTCTGAGAAATTATTTCTGATTTGCTCTCTTCTTAGCACCTCACTTGGTTGTTCTGTTGTTATCACTTCATCAAAGCTGGGCAGGCAGCATTCAGGGTGTCCTGCCTCACTGCCCCTTGAGTTTGCCTTTGGGGAGCTGCATGTCTGGGATTGCATCTAGTTGTTTGTTTTTTTTTTTCAGTTTAATTCCTGGGGTGATGTTTATTAATTACCTATGGTGAGTTGGTTTATTGCCAGTAGCTCTTTTATGCGTTTAGTGCAGGGTCTACAAGGTCTCACTACACAGATCAGATTTGTAGTGATCCTCCTGTTTTTCAGCTTCCCAAACTCTGGGATTATAGGTGCCACCACACCCAGTCTCATTGGCCATTTCAGCGTGTCCCATGGGCAGGCCTAGCGCAGCATGCCGGGATCGAACCCCTGTCCCTGCATCTGCCTGAGCAGGAGCTTTAATCCACTGGGCACTCTGGCTAGTCCTGCTAGTAGCTCTTTAGAGCTCTTCGAAAATAACTTCTCCAAGGTGTCCAGTTATAGCAGGGTTTGGTTTTCAGTCTTCTGCAAGATCCTGCCTCTTCAGTTTGTTGGGGATGAGAAGTTGCTGCCTGCTTGGCCCAGCCCCTGGTTGGTTGGCACTGTGCCACAGTATTTTCTATGACCCTTAGTCATTCTCAGTCTTGGAATACCAGGAAGAACAGCTGGTGAGAACAATTATGTCTTTTTTGGCTATAGTGGTACCATTAGCAATTACAACAGCATCAGACAGCCTAGAAGATGACAAACTGAGCTAACCATTAATTTACCACCTTTAACCATATGAACTAGATTTGTGGTTATATAAAAAAATGTAGAACAAACCAGAAAATTATATGTGGTATGTAAGTCCTTAATGTCAGTTTTACCTTCAGTGATGAAATTTTTTAAAAAATCTTTTCTTTTTTATTTTATTTTTTATATTATGGCTGGCTCAGCCTGCCCTGGGAGTGGGGCTGGGGCAGCACGAGGTGCTGGGGATCGAACTACAGTCCCTGCAGTTGCCTAAGCTTACCTAAGCAAGCACTTTAGACTGTTGAGCCATCTCGTTGGCCTGGCAATTAAAATTTAAAAGGAGTTAGGAAGAAAAAGGAGAATAAGAGGAGAAAGAAATTAGATGTAAGGCCGGAGGTGAAGGAGTTCAAACTGACTTTGAGAAACTGGTGCCAAAGACTGGAGGGAGACACAGACCGATAGGCGAGCGTGCAGGTAGGACGTCTCTGCCTACAGGCCCCCACCCTGCCACCAGAACTCAGCTCCTACTCATAGCAGCTCCAACCCACAGACTGACCGGCAGGCATGTAGGTAGGACTTCTCGGCCTGCGGCCCCTGCACCTCCACCAGAACTTAGCCCCCACCCATAGCAGTTCTGACCGACCGGTTGGTGCACAGGTAGGACCTCTTGGCTTGCAGCCCCTGCACCCTACTGGAACTCTGCTCCTGCCCACAGCTTGTGACTGGCGGCATGTAGGCAGGAACACTAGGCCTGCATCACTGGAACTTGTACCTCGCCCAGAACCCAGCTCTCCAGCATCTGCTGTAGAGCCCTGCAGTAAAATTCCCTGCAGAGAGGCTGGGGGTCCGGCCCTACCAGCTAACCCTGGAGCTGAACATCTTGCCAGAGGAGCACAGCAGGCTCTCATCCAATAGCTGCAGCTGAAGAAGCTGAGCACAGCAGCCAGACCCCAACAGGCACATCTGGACAAGATCACACTTGGTAGATCTGGACCCAAATTTCAGTAGGCGCTAATGGCATAACTTTACCAAAGTTCTGCACCAAAGGTCAGGGATCACTGCAATACAGAATGATACAGACAAGGAGCAAAATGTAGTCTCAGGTCTCGAGCCCACCTGGAACAAATATAGGAGACACTACCATACAAAAAAATGGGAATCATGCAGCCGAAATCTCTGAATTAGTAGCATCTGAAGTAAATAAATGCAGAAACATATGGAGGAACTCGGATTGGAGATAACCTCTGAAATAAAAAAAGAAATCTTTGAATTACTAGAGTCTAAAGTTAAAAAAAAAAAAAAAAAAAAAACAGCTGCAGATAAGTATAGCGGGAATCAGATCAGAAAGCAGATCTGAAGTAAAAAAAGACATCTCTAAATTAATAGCGTCTGAAGTAAAGGAACAACTTCAAAAAGATAGAGAGGAAATGAGAGCAGAAATAATCTCTGAAGTAGAAAAAGAAACGATAATTATAATGAAAGAATAAATGTTTGTAAAGAAGATATTGATGAAAAGTTAGAGGAGAATGAAATTCTTGAATGAGCAATATAGGAAAGAAATAGATCGCCTGAAGCAGTTTCAGAGAGATAGACAAAATAAAATCTCAGCTGGCAACACCATATGAACGAAAGTGAAGATAGAATTTCAGATCTTGAAGACACAGTTGCAGCTAGTGAAAAGGTAAGGAAGGATCTCTTAAAAACAACCAGGATGCAGGAAAAAATAATTCAACATCTGAAAGATGTTGCAAAAATGAACGTGAGATTAATAGGAATTAACGAGGAGTCAATACAAATGATATAAAAAGAATGTGGGCAGAAGTAATAGCAGAAAACTTCCCAAATATGAAGGCAAAACAGTTGAACATTCAGGTAACTGAAAAATACAGAACTCCAAATAACATCAACCTGGCTAAAAACACACCTAGACATATAATGGTCAGAATCCCAGAAATCCAGCAGAAGAATAATATACTAAAAGCCGCTAGAGAAAAAGAAACGTATCACTTTTAAAGGAAAACGCATCAGAATAATGGCAGATTTCTCTTCACAAACTATGAGGTCAAGAAGAACATGATGCAGAGTGCTTCAAGTCCTCTATGAAAACAAGTTCCAGCCCAGACTGCTATACTCTGCAAAGCTCTCTGTCAAGTATGAGGGAGAAGTGACATACTTCCACGACAAGGAACAACTAAAGAATTTCATGATGTCAAAGCCAACTCTACACAGACTACTAAAAAATATTGTAGAGTGACTAAACCCAAAATACATATGAGACCAGAAAGAACCCACCAAATAGGGCAACCAATTAAACAGGAGAAAAAAAGAGTAAACAGTAGTAAGTAAAAGACATGTCAATCATAAGTCAATACATTTCAATTGTAGCCATCAATGTAAATGGACTCAATTCTCCAATTAAAAGAAATAGACTGGCAGAGTGGATAAGGAACAAAATCCAACAATATGCTGTGTACAAGAAACACACTTAACTCATAAAGAAACTCATAGGCTAAAAGTTAAAGGATGGAAAACAATACTACATGCCCCAGCACCTCAAAAAAAAAAAAGCAGGGGTAGCAGTCCTGTTTGCAGATAGTCTAAACATCAAATCAAGATTGATCAAATGAAATAAAGAAAGCTACTACATACTGGTTAGGGGAAAATTTTAAGATGAAGAAGTAGCACTCATAAATAAGTATGCACCCAACACGGGAACACCAAGTTATATAAGACAAATCTTAATGGACAGGAAAAATCTAATATCCAATACCACAATCTCAACAGGAGACCTTAACACCCCTTTTTCCCAAAAAGATAGGTCAAGCAGACAAAAATTAGCAAAGAAGTTGCAGAACTGAACCAGATCTTGAAACAACTGGACTTAGTGGACATGCAGAGTGTTCTACCCAACTACTTCTGAGTACACATTTTTTTCAGCTGCACATGGAACATTTTCCACAATAGACCACATACTAGTGCATAAGTCATGCTTAAGTATATGTAAGAAAGCAAATTATTCCATGCATATTATCTGACCACAGTGCAATGAAACTGGAAATAAATGACAAAAGAAATTACAAGAACCCCAGAAAATACATGGAAATTAAACAACACCCTTCTCAGCAACCAGTGGATTACAGATGAAATTAAACAAGAAATTAATGTTTACAATTTAATGAAAATTCAAACATAACCTACTGGAATTTATGGGATGCAATGAAAGCAGTTCTTAGAGGAAAATTTATAGCTCTGAACTTACACATTAAGAACGGGAACAAATAAATACTCTAATGCTGCACCTAAATCATCTAGAAAAGGAAGAGCAAACCAAACCCAAAGCCCAAAGACAGGAGAAAATTATAAAGGTTAGAGCAGAAATTAATTCAATCGAGACAAAGAAAACAATGCAAAGAATTAATCAATAAACTGGTTCTTTTTTTTTTTTAATTTATTTATTTATTTGTTTGCTTGTTGTGTTTGTTTGTTTCTTTATTTATTCATTTTGTGGCTGGCTCAGCCTGCCCTGGTGGTGGCGCTGGCGCAGCATGTGGTGCCGGGGATCGAACTGCAGTCCCCGCAGTTGCCTGAGCCCTCTTAAGCAGGCGCTTTAGACAACTGAACCATCTCGCCGGCCCCAATAAGCTGGTTCTTTGAAAGATTAAATAAAATTGATAAGCCCCTAGCTAACCTCATCAAAAAGAGGGAAGGACTGAAAGTCAAGCAATAAGGAATAAAAAGGGTGAAATTACCACAGATCCAGCAGAGATTCAGAGGATCATTAATAGCTACTTTGAGAATTTTTACTCTCACAGAATTAAGACATAGATGAAATAGATTCCTAAAAAGGTACAAACTACCAAAACTGAATCAAGAAGATATAAGAACTCTTAATAACCCAGTAACAGCCAGTGAAATACAAAATGTAATAAAAACTCTTACCGACAAAAGTCCAGGTGCTGATGGATTCACCACTGAATTCTACAAGAAATTTACAGAAGACATAATCCCAGTACTCCTCAAACTCTTCAATGAAATTGAAAAGGAAACAATCCTCCCAAAATCATTCCTAGAGGCTACTATTACTCTGATACCAAAATCAGAGAGAGATGCAACTAAAAAAAAAAACTACAGGCCGATTTCTCTCATAAACATGGATGTAACAATCCTCAATAAAATCCTCACCAATAGAATACAGCAAATCATCAAGAAGATTATACACTATGACCAGGTAGGATTTATCCTAGCGGTGCAAGGATGGTTTAATAAATGTAATACACTGTATCAATAGAGCCAAAGCCAAAAGTTACATAATCATCTCAATTCATGCAGAAAAGGGTTTTGACAAAGTCCAACACTCATTCATGTTCATAGTACTACAGAAAATAGTTATGAACAGAGTGAAAAGACAACCCACTAATTTTGAAAAAATTTTAACCGAGAAGTATTCAGGCAAAGGTCTTCTATCTAGAATTTATAAAGAACTAAAAAACATTAGGGTCCCAAAATTCAAAGACCCAATCTAGAAATGGGCATCTGAAATGAACACACACTTCTCAGAGAAAGAAATTCAACAAGCCTATAAATACATGAACAAATGCTCCACATCGCAAGCCATTCGTGAAATGCAAATTAAGACAACACTTCGATACCATCTCACCCTAGAAAGAGTGGCTATCATAAAGAAGTCAACCAACAACAAATGTTGGAGAGGCTGTGGGGGAAAAGGAACCCTTCTCCACTGCTGGTGGGAATGCAGACTGGTGCAACCATTATGGAAAGCAGTGTGGAGGCTCCTTAAAAAGCTAGAACTGGAAATCCCATTCAATTCAGCTATCGCTGTACTGGAAATTTTCCCAGAAGAACTGAAAAAATCATACCATAGTGATATCTGTGCCTCTATGTTCATAGCAGCACAATTTGTAATAGCCAAATATTGGAAACAGCCAAAATGCCCATCATCTGAAGAATGGTTGAAAGCGATGTATTTTTATACAATGGAATGTTACTCAGCTATAAAGAGTGATAAACTGGAAGATTTCATATATAAGGAAATGTATCTTGAACATATAAGTGAAATAAACCAGACCTACGTGTATAAATACCGTATAGTCTCCCTAGTGTAAGAACTCAAAAGAAGAAATAAAAATGGAAAAGCATAACACAGCTGAATGGAAACCAAGGACTTAAGTGTTAACGAAGTGACTGCAAACAGAAAAGATAGGAAACATGGCAGGAGCAAAACCATATACTTACATACACAGAATGAATTAGATAATGGTCCTAAGAACCACCAAAATATTTTTCACAGTGAGGATAGCAATGTGTAACACTAAAATTATGCTTGGCATGCCTGTCATTCTTGTCTTTTAGATTCGTGCTGCTTCTAATGTAATTTCAGTTACTGCTATACTCTCTCAAGTATTAAACGAGAGTAAGAGACTAGGAAAAATGCCATAGGATTGACTGGCTGCAATTTTGTATGTACTTAGATTTCTAAATGTCTACGTAAAAATGTGTAACTGCTTTTATCAGATTGTATAGCAATTTATTAGAATATCAATGATTGATGGAAAATACCGATTCCAAGATAAGTATGTTTGATATTCAGAAAGACAGTAATGTTGAGCTCAAGTATCTATGTTATAGAGTAATAGCATCATGAAGCTTCTCTTCTGGAGGGTTAAGAATGTAAGTTTATCTAGGCATGGTGGCGCAGGCCTTTAGTCCCAGCATTTGGGAGCCCGAGGCAGGAGGATCAATGCGAGTTGGAGACCAGCCTGGGCTATAAAAGTGAGCTCAAGGCCAGCCTGACCTGCGTAGTGAGACCCTGTCTCAAAAAGGAAAAAAAAGAATGTAAGTTGACAGACCAAAAATTAGAGAAAAAGAAGACCTATAAGGATTGCCAATATTTTGGCCATATCCCTTCAGGATCATTGAGGACTGAAGACATAAGAGAACCTGTGCTGTAACATCCTATAATTCAGTGGTATTGCCCCCCCCCCCAAATAAAGGGAAAGAGAGAAGGAAGACATGAAAGAACAGAATAACAACCACAGGGAGGCTAGAAACATTTACACTCCAAGAGATCAAATAATGAAGGAAGAAAAACAAAAATAGAATCACAACTACAACAGCCACAAAAAAGAGAAAGAAAAATGATTTGTCTCTGCTGTTATTGGTAGACAGTGTGTGGAGACAGAATCCCAGCAGACCAGCTTTGGGGGTGGGGTGGGGGTGGAGGGCAACCTCCATGGGCCTCCACCCTTATTTCCCCTGAAGTTCTGGCTGTATTCTGAGACCAGATCCATTCAGCCTCAGCAGTCAGCGCACCTCCTGTGGGCCAAGCCCAGCTGCAGCCGCTAGGTGGAGCCAGCAGCTGCTCTGAGTTCTGAGCTCAGCGGGGCCCCACTCTCAGCGCTCACCCCAGCTAATGCAGGCCTTCGTGTCCACCTCTGCCCGCATCTCTCTGTGGTGGCCCCTGTGGTCGCCAGCACAGGTTTCAACCTCTCCTCTTGCACAGTGAGTCCCAACTTGAGGAGAAGACATCCCTGCCAGCTACCTCCTTTCTCTTGAAGTTTCTCTCTTTACTTTCTCACTCCAGGTCCTTCTTGGGTCCAGGGAACCCACTTCTTCCTTGCCTTCCTCGCATTGTTGTACCCCAGCATCCAAATGGTGACTCTCGGCTCTTTCTCCACTGCCCACCACTGCATCATCTTACTGCTCCTCCTCCAGTTGGCTTTTTGTTTTTATATTTTTATTCTATGTATTTAGTACAGGGTCTCACTACACAGATTGGACTCATAGTGATCTTCCTGTTTTCAATCTCCCAATCGCTGGAATTTCAGGCCTGCACCACCACACCCAGTCTCAATCACTGTCTCAGCAGGCCCCGGGGACGGGGCCAGCACGGCTGCCATGCCAGAAATCAAACCTGGATCCCTGCTTCTGCCTAAGCAGGCACTTTAATCCGCTTGACTATCTGGCCAGCCCCAGTGTGCCTCTTGACCACAGTGTTTAACTGTAACAGGCTGAAAACTTGGAACGGTGGAGTGGAGAACTTGGAGATTTTGAATCCTTAATCTTATAGTGTAATCCTGAGATTTAAGTCATACATGAAGTAGAGAAAGTATTTGTTGTTGTCCTGATTTGTTGTGGATTTTTTTTTTCTGTATCAGGGACCGAACTCTGAACCTTGTACTTGCCAGGCAGGTACTTATGCTTCTGAGCCATATTCCTGGCCTTGTTATGGATATTATTATTTTTTTATTTTTTTGGTGGGACCGGGGTTCAAACTTACAACCTTGCACTTGCCAGGCAGACACTTGTGCCACGGAGCTTTCTCCCCAGCCCTGTTATGGATATTAAATGACAGAATGTACATAAAACATTCCATTAGCTATAAGGAACTTATGTTAGGTTTGTTGTTTTTTTTAACTCATCTATATTTTTCCTTTTTTGAGCTGGGGAGATAGCTCCATGGCACAAGTGCCTGCCTGGCAAGTGGAAGGTTGTGAGTTCACACCCTGCCCCGCCAAAAAAAAAAAAACCTGTATTTTTCCCTTTCCTTTTTTTTTTTTTTTTGGTACTAGGGATCGAACTCAGGGTCCTGTGCTTGCCCAGCAGGTGCTTATGCCACTGAGCTATCCACCCGGCCCTCAGTGTGTATGTTTTGATGCCTGCTCTGTGCTTGCTAAGACAGAGGTTACACATCTGGTATGATGACTCCCAATGAAGTCTAGCTTAAGTGAGATAGAGAAATAAGCTGCCTGCTCTCTGCCTTGCAGCTGGCGGAGATGGAGGAGGAGCTTCGGTATGCACCCCTGTCTTTCCGTAATTCCATGATGTCTAAGCTGCGAAACTACCGGAAAGACCTTGCCAAACTGCACCGGGAGGTGAGAAGCTTGCCCTTGACAGCTGCGCCTGGGGCCCGAGGAGAGATGAAATACAGCACCTACGCTGTGGAGAACGAGGAGATGGTAAGTGCCCACCTTCTGTTTTTCCCTTGTGGGCCAGTGGCGTAAGAATGAAGCATTCTGCATCTAGGTCACATCAGTCGTGGTGTGTTTTGGGGTTCACCTGCCCTTGTCCTCATACCTGTATCCAGCTGCCCTTTTCACACCTGTGGTACTTGCCCTCTTAATGCATGTCTTTTGCGTGAGGTATACACATGTACACATGTATAGAGGGAGTGCTTTGTGTAGCAATATATGTTAGTTGACTCAATCTGGTTGACCTAATTTCTTCTTGAGTTTTTATTCTCTCACATAAACTTTAGAATTAGTTTTTCAAGTATTCTCCCAGATTTTTGGTTTTCAGTTTATCAGAGTATTATTATAAAATTATTCCAAGTTTTTCTTTACCTCGTTGTCAGGATATCCTGGTAGCTGATACAGGAGAAAGCAGGGTGATTCTTGAGAAAATGAGCCAGGTTGACTCTCTAGCCTTCAAGATTCAGATATACAAAATTCGCCTGACTAAAAACCCATCTCCTAGAGCCATCTGGAGAAGTTGGATAATTAAAGAAAGAAGTCAAATATGCCTGAAATGGTGATGCACACCTGTTATGCCATTTATTCAGGAGGCTGAGTCAGGAGGGTTGATGCCAACCTAGGAAACTTAGCGAGACCTGTCACAGAAATAATGGGACAGGGAAGATAACTTGGTGGTCTAAGTGGCTGCCTGGCAAGCATAAGGACCCAGGTTCAATTCCCAGTACCACGTGGTGTGCCGGCCCTTGCATCATGCTGGCCCCTGATCCCAATGCTGGGGAAACTGAGACAGAAAGGGAAGGGAAGGGGAGGGGAGGGAAAAAATAAAATAGATGTGAGCCAAAATAAACCTCTCCATGAATGAATGGCTAAGGATTTAGCTCAAGTAGTAAGAGTACCACCAAAGAAATCCAAAGATTAATTCAGTGTGCTATGTTTGGATTATATTCCGAAAACACAGTAAAAAGTAAGAACTACTGGCAAGGTCATATGTAAGCATGTGGAAGGGGGCCACCACCACCATATACTGCACTTAGTAGAATGGCAGTAGTGGTAAAGCTTGAAACAAATCCTGTTTCACGACACATCTTAATTGTGGTTTAAGAGACAGAATGGTACTTGACATTGCCTACCTCAGAACAACAGGTTTCAGCATCATGTGAAACCCAAGTGGGAACAGGAGATTATTATAGATCAGAATCTCATGAGCAATGAAGGGAGACTAGAAAAAGGCAGATAGAGCTTCTTAGGTAGGAGTTGTGAAAGTGACTTGAAGGGCTGGCCAGATAGCTCAGCGGACTAAAGCGCCTGCTTAGGCGGAGTGCAGCACTGGGGTTCGAGGCCCCGTGCGCTGCGCGCCTGTAATCCCAGCGCTTGGGAGACTGAAAACAGGAGAATCATCGCAAGTCCAGTCTGTGTAATGAGACCCCGTAGACCCTGTACTAAATACAGAAAATAGGGCCAGGAAAATAGCTCAGTAGGGCAAGCACAAGGTCCTGAGTTCAATCCCCTGTACCGTAAATACATACATACATACATACACACACACACACACATACATACATACATACATACATACATACATAAAATAAGTAAATAAAAGTGACTCGAGTGCTGGGAGTGATGGTACGTGCTGGTAATGTCAGCGCTTGGGAGGCTGAGGCAGGATTACTGAGAGTTCAAGGCCAACCTGTACTGTCTCAAAGGAAAAAAAAAAGTCCTGATTAGAACAGGGAGAAGGGAAAATTATTAAGTCTCAGTGCAGTGGTGTACACCTGTGATCCTAAACTACTCAAGAAGCTGAGGCAAGAGGAACAAGAGGGCCCAGGATGTGACTCAGCAGCTTACATGCCTGCCTGGCAAGCACAAGGTCCTAAGTGTAGTTCAGTCTCTTACACTCCTCCCCCCAAAAAAGCCCAAGAGGAGCAAGAGTTGAAGGCCAGCCTGGGCACTTAGGTAAAATTTGAGGCTTTTTTGTATTTCTTTGAGTCAGGGTCTCCGTGGCTTCCAAGTGCACATCCTGAGTGCTGGGACTGTCGGCCCGTGCTGGCCTGCCCAGCTCCACGAGCTGTATTCCTTAGGGCTTATGTTCCACCTTCAGTAGAATTACTGTTCCAGGTCTGTCTGAGGTTGACTTATGTGATGTCATTGCCTGCCTGCTCTTTCTTTAGCCTAATCGTTTGAAATTTTGGGCATGTTATATTTTTAAAGTCTTCTGTTGCCTTCTTTTGAGCTAAGATAACTGGGTTTGCTTGAGCTTCATGGGTTTCCTTACCCGCTAGTGTCTGTGCCGTCTGTTAAATGAGAATACAGCCTGATGTGTCCTGGGGCTTCGAGGTGCCCTGTTGCCTGGTAGTCACTTGCTTTGAATGAACCTCCGTGAGCTGGGCCTTGTGTTGATTTTATGTGCTTGGAGCAGCTTAGGACTTTTTTTTTTTTTTTTTTTTCCAGAACTGGGGATTGAACTCAGGACCTTGCACTTGCCAGGCAGCCACTTGTACCCCTGAGATATCTCCCCAGCCTCTGGCTTAGAACTTTAGAGCTGTACCCACTCTTGTACATGGTTAATTCTGACCTGACAGAGGCCAGGGGTTTAGCACAGCGACTGTCTGGCAAGTGTAAGGTCCTGAATTTGATTCCTGTCCTCCTCTGTACTTACAGTTAGGGATAGAATAAAACTTCAGTGGAGATTTAGAAAATTAGCGCAGCTGGAGACACAGATACTCCAGTTAGTTACTAACTCCTCTGAGAGCTTCGAAGTTGTGTTTGTCTGGCTGGAGGTAAAATTCTTTTGGAAGCTCACCAGGAGTGGTGCCTTGTGTTTTTTCCAGAATATGAGTCTGTGTTGGATTTCTTAATGACTTCTTTATGAGCTGAATAAGAATAGCATATTCGGCTGGGGAGATGGCTCAGTGGCTTAAGCGCCTGCCTAACAGGCACAAGATCCTGAATTTGATCCCCAGCACCCAAAAAAAAAAAAAAAAAAAAGAATAGTGTATTCATGGCCCTTTGGTCCTCAGCAGCAGTCAGGTGGGACTCTTCAGCGAGTTGGTCTCTTGCAGAGCTGCAGAGGTTAGCGGCTTGGCTTGGAGCACAGCTGTCTACATTCTCCTTGCACCTCCCAGGCTGCCTCTGAAGGTGCTCATCCACGAGGCGTGGGGACTGGCTCAGATTCACCTTAAACGTGAGGGGCAATGCCTGTTTCTAAGAACTTTCTCCCCTTGATTCGCTTACGTGTAATAGAGAAGTGGCAGGTACTGGGGTCCAGTTTATGGGACTCCAGGTTTTCTTTGACCTTGAGTATGATCTTGTGGTTCATTAGCATGTTTTGTTCTGTCTTAAAAACTTCAGTTGGGTGGTGCTGGCCCCACCCCCAGGGCACACTGAGCCAAGACAGACTGGGCTTGGTGGCACAGGCCTGTAATCCCAGCGCATGGGAGGCTGAAAACAGGAAGATCATGGGGCCGGCGAGATGGTTCAGTGGTCTAAAGCGCCTGCTTAGGAGGGCTCAGGCAACTGCGGGGACTGCAGTTCGATCCCCGGCACCACATGCTGCGCCAGCGCCACCACCAGGGCGGGCTGAGCCAGCCACAAAATGAATAAATAAAGAAACAAACAAACACAACAAGCAAACAAATAAATAAATAAATAAAATTAAA
>PVKN010021735.1:0-15420 GCA_004027915.1 Capromys pilorides
AAAAAAATAAAAAAATAAAAAAAAAACAGCCAAAATGTTACAGTAAAGTCTTAGAAAGAGACTCTGTAAACTAAGAACATAATGTTATCATACTTGTTTTAGAGAACAATTGGTGGAAAAGCCAGATAATTTATGGTCTATACATTGCATACATTTATTTTCAATAAACACACTTAGGAAATTGTGTTGGATTACAATCGTGCTACTTACTGGGCAAGATTTTGTCCAAATATAATGTCAATATCAAGTAGAGGAAAGAATCAAAAATCAGTATAAAAAGAGTAGCTATTATCATGGACAAGTTGTTTGAAGCACCCAAATGGACATTAGAATTCACATCATAGTCCAAATGTATCAACTGTAAAAAAGATTTTTCAAAGGATTAACAGAACATCGAGAATGACTATCTCATCTCTGTTGGACACTGGGGGTACAAAGATAAACAAATCACTACTGTATTTTTACAGAGCTCAGATCGACAATAATGCGTAACAAGCAACTTATCTAACTACAAGCCACAGGTAACTGTGCATACAAATCCTAGGAGGAGGTAAACACACAAAGAAGGTGATATTTAAGCTTGACCTAATACAAGACTTCATCAGGATTATAGCCGGGAATAAAAGGAGGGTATCCTGGAGAGGGGTCCCCATTTCAGAGTGAAAACAAAGAGGAGTGAAAGTACTTTAGTCACTACACAGACAATAGAAGAATAATTTTGCATCAAACTATCCTGATACAACTGACTAGTAACATAACCTTTCCTGTGATATTTTTATAGTTATGGTGATAGCACTAAAATTAACTTTTCTGAAAGGAGTTTCAGCTTTATGTGAACATGCTAATTAAAATATTATTTATTCCAAATTCTTGGCTTGCAGATATTTGTGCTGGTGTTGAGGTTACCTTTCCTGAACTCAAATCAGACAAATGTACATGGGACAACCCAGTAGGGATAGAAGTTGAGTCACATTGACTCTAGAATGCCACCTTATAATTAGCAAACTTATCTATTTACTTACTTATTTAACGTATTTGGTACAGGGTCTCGCTACGTAGCTTGGACTCATAGTGATCTTCCTGTTTTCAGCCTCCCTGGCACTGGGATTACAGGCGTGCACCACCACACCCGGTCTTGGTGGCCAGCTCAGCCCAGCCAGGGGTAGGGCCAGCACTGCATGTGGTGTCAGGGATCAAACTCCTGTCCCTGAACTTGCCTAAGCAGGCGCTTAGTCCACTGAGCTATCTCACTGACCCAATTAACAACTTTAGAAGAAAGCAATTAGGCTGAGAAAGAAAACTGAAAGCATGTGGCCCTTAAGTGTTTATCTTTACAAAAGTGTGAGAGGGAAACGTTAATGCCTAGGGGATGATGGATTTGTTTCTGAGGGAATCTGTTTAGACTGTTTCTTAATAAGCAAAACAGCAACCTTGACTCTTACCTGGGCCATTCCAGAGGTGAAGGCGAAAGGACTAAGAAGACATAAGGTCCATTCCAGGAACGGAGGGAGATGTCTGTACAGGGCTGTGAACCCCAGGCTGCCCCAGAAAATGATAAGTAGGAAGATGGCCAAACCGGTGAGGTGAGGCTTCTTTATCAACACACTCATCAAGAAAGCCAAGGTTATCTGGGAGGAGAAACAGTTCAGGTGGCCTAAAGCATGGAGAACTATCAGAAGCACAATAAAAGGAACTTTATGTTGCTCTGTTTGAATAATTGCCCTGGAAAGACCCTTATGGTAAAGCCTTGGTCCCCTGCCTGATGCATCTGCTGGCCAAGTAGAAGCATTGATCCTACTGGGGATCTTCTGGCCAATGAAGGAACACCCTTGGGTAGGGGTTTAGGACTCTAAGCCCTTCCTCTTTCTCTATTTTCTACATTCACACCGTGGAGCGACCAGTTCTGATCTACCATGTGTTATCACCGTGACACACTGGCTCACTTTAGGCCAGAATAAAGGACCAACCAACCACAGATGGAAACCACCAAAACTGTGACCCAAAGTGGAGCTTTCTTTCTTAGAAGTTCATTATTGCAGACATTTATTACAATGCCAGAAAGTTGACTAATGCAATATATAGAAACATATTTGTGTAGTGTGTGCCAGATCCTGAATGTGGTCCCTTGCATTGCCAAAACCAAGCCAAAACAATATAAAACAAAACTGTATTTTCTCAACTCTGGATTAGACACTGTCTAGCTATAAGTCTTAGGTAATCACTGCAAACAGGACATCACAGTTGAGAAGAAAATCAATGCCACATAATTGGGGGGAGAGAGAAAATTAACCAACTTACCAATGACAAGCCATAGAGGAAAAAGAGAAAGAAGACCACCATGAAGCCAGTCAGCACAACAATTTGAGTAGATTTTACAATGACAGCCATTAAAATAGCTATGGCGAGGACGAAGCCAGCATACATGGAGCCCCAGGAAAGCCTAGCAGAGAAACACAGACTGGGCTCAGAGTGCTGTTGACCACACATCCCTTCCCTTACTCACTTAGGTGTTCAGCAAAAGACTTGCGAGGCCCATCATTTATTAGGGATAAAAAGAACACAATGGCTGACAAATCAGAAGCTCACACGTTATAGGGGAAGGTAAGCAACGAACAGGTACACTGGTAGCATAAATAGTGTTATGGTTTGTATCTAGTTGTCCCCCCAAAGTCTCATGTAAATCATGGGGCTATTAAGCGGGAGGCTCAAGGGGCGTGGCCAAAGGACTAGGGTGGGGCTTGAAGGGCAGGGCCAAGACACCGTCAGAACAGTCTCTAGAAGGTGTGGAGTGAATCATCCTGGACATGGCAGTGCCGCAGCTCCTCCTCCAGACTCTATAAAGCAGAGGCAGCATCTTGAAACCCCCAGGAACTGTGAGCTAAATAAACCTTTCCTCCCCTAAGCTTGTGCGTCGGGTATTTGTCCTAGCAATGAGAGATGAAAGTAACTAAAACAAATAGCTAAATGCAGATTAACAAAACAATGAGCAGGGTGATACAGTCAGAGTGGTCGCTCTGGCTGGGGAGATAGCCCAGCAGCAGAAGTGCCTGCCTGGCAAGGGAAAGGTCCTGAGTTTGATCCTCTGCACTCCATGCTGTGCTAGCCCCGAAGCTGGGCATGGTAGTGAATGCCTGTAATCCTAGTGCTGGAGAGGCTGAGATAGGAGGATCACTGAGTCTGAACTTCATAGTCAGATCTTGTTTAAAAACAAATAGTGAAAAGTTTTTAGGAAGAGTGTTGCAAGGAAGATATCGATCACTACTGGTCATTTCTGGCTCCGTTCTTTTTGGTAAAGTATGTGTAGAAATCGGATAAAAATAGATGAAGAAACAGGAGTCAGAAAATCTTTTTTTTTTTTTTTTTTTCTGTAGTGCTGGGGATTGAACCCAAAACCTTGGCACTGAGCTAAATCCCCACGTATTTTTTAATTCTATATTTTCTGACAGGGTTTCACTAGGTAGTAATTGCCCAGGCTGGGATAGAGCATAGTGTTCTTCCGCTTCTGAGTAATGGAGATTATAGGCATGCATGTCTATGCCCAGCTAACATTATCGTTCTTCTATTTATTTCCTAGAATTATGAAAATCCACTTCTACTTTAAAGATTATACAAAAATAGGCTATAACTACTAAGCTATGTTTGGTATAAATGATTAAATGTAGATGCAGATATACACATAGGACATAAATAGATACAGATAAATACATGGATATCAAGATGTGTTAGAGCAGGGAAATAGCTCAGAGGCATAAGTGCCTGTCTGGCAAGTGCAAGGACCTGAGTTCAATCCCCAGTCCTGAAAAAAAAAGGAAGTGCTTTTCTTCATACTGTCAATGCCAAAAAAAGAAAGATCCATATAGGAGAGAGAACATAAAATTTTAATTACACAGATCTGGGTTAGAAAATCCTGAGAGGTAGTTACTTAAGCTCTGAGAAAGTCTGATTTTGTTACCTTTGTTTTCTTTCTCTTTCTCTATACTATAAATCCAACCCTGGCATGTAGCTAGACAACTGCTCTACCACCAGGCTTGAACCCAAGGGCCTTTGCCCCTGCACACTCTCATGCCAACTATTTCCTTGTGTGCTTTTCAAGGCAGGGTCTCGTTTAATTGGCTGGGCCAGACTCACAGTTGTGATTCTCACACTTCAGCCTTCTGAATAACTGGAATTACTGATGTGAACTCTGTCACCTGCCCCTGAAGTACACATGTTAATGCCCAATTGTAATATTTCCATTTTTATAATACACTTCATTCCCTGGAAGTTATACCTTTGCATGTTTTCACACGCTACCTCTTGATATTATTCAAGTGCTGCATAAATAAAACAACTCAGCCTTTTCTAATGGGCAAAAAATAAAAGCCCTGACATTTAATCCTTCCTCCTTTGCATTTATTTTGATTTTTCTTAAGTTATATTAGTTTTTCTTCTACTCTTTGTAGATTTTCATCATCTTTTAAAATATAGTGATCAAGCTGGGCATGGTGGCACACACCTGTAATCCCAGCACTTGGGAGGCTGAGGCAGGAGGATCAGTGTGATTTCGAGACCAGCCTGGGCTACGAAAGTGAGCTCGTTGCCAGCCTGACCACATAGCGAGACCTTGTCTCAAAAAGACAAAAAAAAAAAAAAGTGGTCACAATTTCCTTTAACATGGAGACGCACACTTCAACACAGAGAAGAAAGACAATCAGAAAAACTCCCACTGTAGACCAGATCAGCCATCTGTCATCCCTTTTTCTGCACTCAGAATATTGAACACTCACTGGTCAAACCTTAGTTTCTTAATTTGCATCCATGGTCTTCCCAGGACATCCTGTTTTCCAAAGTTTCATGGAATAACATTTTCTAGGCACTCTGGGAAGAAGTACAAACACACTTCTTTCTTTCATCTTCATGGCCAATGAAAAATAAATAATATTAGCAATGATTTAGATAGAGAATAGAAAATGGAAGTTGAAAGAGTTGGAATGACGTGTGCAAGGTCGGAGCTATTAAATGTGGAGGTGGGGATGTCCCTGGTGTCGCTGGCCTCCTGGCACCCAGGCCTGTCCTCTTACCACTCAGCACTTCTGTTTTTATCTAGGGAATTTCAGCGCTCAAAGAGCAAGACCGCTCTCTTCTCTCTGTGTTATCAAAGTGATGACGCACTCAACCTGGGGTGAAAACCAGGTGCCATTGTTAACACAGCAACGGAAATACGTACTTCATTGCTCATTGGAGACTTCAGCTTGGTTTCACCCAGACCTGGTTACTAGCACCTGAGAGTTGTGCATGTATTGTCAGTACTCTGAGGACCAGAAGACATCTACAGGGTAGATATCTTTCTTTAAATCCAGAGAAATACGGAAGATTCTCCATTAACAAGTGAGCAGGTCCGTCACATTCATCTATAACACACTACCACATGCAAGCATCGAGTCTAAATGTGCTATAGCTCAGGGGAGACCGCTCAGCTGACTCATTCTGTTTATGCTGAGGGACGGGTTGTAGATGTGTGCTTTACCAGAATGCCGACTCTCGAAGGCCCATCACTGTCAACAGGGACTTCATGTGTTGTCTTTCTTTGGAGATATTGACTGATAAATAATAGATCAATGCAGAGAAGGAAACAATGCAGAAGAAAATGAAAAAATCCGTTGTCATTCCTCCTTGAGCAATGAAGGGAAGTATCTTCATATTCGCGCCAGTGATGGACATCAGCGTTGCCATCACGGAATGATTCGCTGCGATCTGAAGAAAGATATTAATGACAAATGATCACAATCCCATTCAGGCAACTTCATGCCCTTTCACTGATTTTAAGGAATTGGCTACATAAATACATAGACTGAACACACACTTTGTATCTCAGCCCCCCTGTTTTTCCCGTAGAACACTTCAGATTTAATCTTGACTCCCTAGAACATCTTTGCTTATCGTACTCCTTGAGAAAAAAATTCAACCTATGCTTTGGGACTGGCATAGTGTCAAAAGTGACACTCCAATAGTAAGCCTTCACTGATATTTCTTACATAAGGGTCTTTGGCCTCACTGTTGCCCTAGAACACCATTTAAAATCTTATTAAACTATTGCGCACACTATTCGTCCTATTTTACATTAGGAGAATACTAGCTGTGTTCCAGTTGTTATCTATACTTGTCAATGCTTGGTATGGGCAGTCTTATAATATCAGCCATTTTAGTACAAGGGCTCAAACTCAGGATCTTGTGCTTGCCAGGCAGGAGCTTACACCACTGAGCTATCTCTTTGGCTAAATTTAGCTATTTTGATAACTATGCAGTAATGCTTCACTGTGGTTTAATTTAGGTTTTCCTAATGATGGTAAAGCTTTTCAATGTACTGCAGGGCAGTTGTGTAAATACTATCTCCAGGTTCAGAGAGCTAGCACAGTGGCGTAAACACCTGCCTGGCAAGTGCAATGTCCTGAGGTCAATCCCTGACATGAAATGCATAAATAAATAAATAAATAAATAAATAAATGCTCTTCATTTTCTTGTTATTGAAAAATTATGTGTAATAAAATGTGCTAATGCAGTATACAGTTTTGACTAACATGGTTTGCAACTGATAAAAATAAAAAATAAAAATATAAATAACATCTTACTACCAAGCCCTTACTAGAGCTACATATCATATTTTTACCTCTCTCAGCACCAGACTATCTGGATAAAAGGGTTAACCCTGAGCTTATTTTTCTGATCCTCAGTGCTTTGTACAGCGCTTTGACTATAAAAGTTGTTGGCTATATTGTGCGTAATTTATGAGGTGAATAAATTGTAGACAAATCCATTTCTCTACCTGCCAAACTTTAATTTCTAATGCAGCTAGTTTTCTTTAACTGAATACTCACTTCTATGATAGCAGCATTAATGGCAGCTTGAAAAGCTACAAAACCTTTCTCCCAAAACACTGAATTTTCACAGGTGAATCTTTCATCCACTACTTGACAATGGGCTATAAGGAAAGCAGAAACCATCTTTTATTATAGTACAGGAGGCTCTTGGTTATATTAAAAGTCAAATTTTCCAATGCTCCTAAAAGTATTCAAAAGCCACAAAAATGCAGTGCATCGTAAGACTTCTTCACTGAGGCTTGTAGGTACAACCAAGAATGCATATACTAGAAGTTCCTTGTTAATATTTATAAACCAACTAACACTGATCGTTCAATTTTATAATTCCCTTCATCTCAGAATGTTTTTATTGAGATTTTGGTTTCCTGTACACCCCTAAAGATCCACTAAACTTAAAAAAAAATCAGCTACTAAAAAGGAGCCTTTTATTAAGATTTTCTTTAGAAGTAACATGGAAGTAATAAAAATAAAAGTTCTTGGGGCTGGGGATTTGGCTCAGCTGTAGAATGCTTGCCTAGCAAGCTGAAAGCCCTGGGTTTGGTCCTTGGCACCAAAAACAAAAAATAAACCTCCCCTCCCCCAATAAAAAAGAAAAAAAACTCCCCTGGAAAATAAAAGTGTTTAATAAAATATATATTTTAAAATATAGGTTATACCGAATAAGGATGGATTTCTCTTATGCTCAGGAAATATCTCGTGGGTTAGCATAGCTCACTTCATTCTGCTATCACACACACCCCCTTGTAATTCATGCTGTAAGAGCAAAAGAAAAAGGAAGTTTTCCCTACTAGGAAGATTACCTGAATGGTCTTTGTGTTCCTTGATATTAGGGATTCTATGGCCCCAAGAAAATTTCAGATCGTATGAGAACATATCATTAAAAATAATTCTCACTGCATCTATTGAGTAATTTAAATCCAATTCAGCCATGCTCTTTTCATCAGGCCATCCCATAACTGTCCTTCCTGTCATGTGAAGAAAGAAAGAGGCTCAGTATGATTGCTATGTCACCCAAAGGCATGCCAAGTTCAATTATGCTGGAGTTCATTTTTTAGAGGTATTTCTTCCTCAAAGACAGTGCAGAGTCCAAGAGACTCAAAGGTGAAGCAGGCAATTTCTATTGTTGTAGAGTAACTCAGAAGTGTTATTGGCAAATATCCTTACTTTCATCACAATACTCTTATTCAAACTATTGTCTTTCCAATATTTAAAGGATAATGAATTGGAATAGTAGCAATTCAATGCATCCACTTAAATTCTTACCTACCTAACAGCAAAGCTGTCTTCATTTGACTGGGATACCAAGGTGGGCAGACTTTTAAAGATGTCATCAAATTATTAAATATGTTAAATTTTATAGAGAAACTTTTTATTCTAAAATATATAATATAATAGGCTGTTGCTAATGAAACCCAGACCATTTCATGAACATAATTTCACAGTCTGGAATTTGGTTAGTGCATATTCCAGAACCCACACAACATCTATTGTCATCTGTATTTCCTGTAATCCTGCGTTCAAAGACTTAATCAGAGCCAGATTTGATCCTTATGGTTGGATTCTATATGGTGATCAATTATTAGGAGCCCATAATAACTGATTGTTCCTCTTTTGAGATAGAGGACTATCTCAAAAGTTAGTGACTATTAATGTTCAGTGCCTAGATCCATTGTTAGTGGAAGCTTCAAAATGGTGACACTGTATTCCTATCATTTCTTGTTCATTTGTTAGTAAAAAGGCAGTTATGGAATAACACTTTTCCATTTAATATAGGATTATGAAATAGTACAGTTTAGAGAGGGTTCATGCTATAATTTTCCCCATTACGGAAAAGTTTTCATTATAAGAACTTATTTGCTACTATCTTCTAATGTAAAAAAGAAATTTTGCGTTCTCTTTAAGAAAAGGTCCAGATCCAAGCAATTAGGAATGAAAAGGGTAAAATCACAATGGACCCTACAGAAATCCAAAAGATCATCTACATCCACTTTGAAAATTTGTCTCCTAATAAAACAGGAAATGCAGAAGAAATGGACAGATTTGTAGATACATGTGAATCCCCAAAGCTGAATCAAGAAGATGCAAAAATCCTAAGTAAACCAAAGCAATCAATGAAATCAAACATGTAATGTAAAACCTACCATTGAAGAGAAGACTAGGCCTGGTAGATTCAGTGCTGAATTCTACAAGAAAGTTAGAGATGGCCTAAGAGTACTGCTTCACAAACTCTTTAATGAAATTGAAAGGGAAGCAATACTCACAGTTCATTCTTGGAAGCACACGTTAATCTGATACCAAAACCGAAGAAAGATCCAACTAAGAAAGAACTACCGGTCAATCTCTATAATAAACATAGATGCAAAAATCCTCAATAAGATACTGGCAAATAGAATGCAGCAAATAATCAAGATGATTATATACCATGAACAAGTGGGATTCATCCCAGGGATGCAGCAATGGTTCAACATATGTAAATAAAGAAATGTAATACACCATAGAAACAGAACCAAGGATAAAAATCATGTGATCATCTCAATAAAAGTAGAAAAAGTATCTGACAAAGTTCAGTACCCATTCATGATAAAAAGCCTTCAGAAAATTGGAATAGATGATTTTTATCTCAATATGATAAAAGCCATCTATGGCAAACCAACATCCAACATCACACAAAATGAACAAAAACTGAAATCTCTCAGTCGAAAGTCAGGGATAAGAAATAATGTCACTATCTCCACTCTTATTCAGCAGCGTTGAAAGCTGTAGTCAGAGCAATTAGAGAAGAGGAAAAATAAAGGGATCAGTCATAGGAAAGAAAGAAGCTAAATGTTCATTATTTGAAGTTGACTTAATTCTCTACATAGAAGACCCAAAAACTGCACTAATAAACTGCTAGATTTAATAAGCAAAATCTGTGGCTGCATACAAAGTCAGCACTCAAAAATCAAGAGCCTTCCTGTACATGAATAAAAAAACTCACTGAGCGAGAAATTAAGGAATCAACACCTTTCACAACAGCATTCAAAAATAAAAAAAGAAAGAGAAAGAGATACCTAGGATTGAATCTAACAAAGGCTATAAAACACTTCTACATTAAAAACTATAGTATTTTGGAAAAGGAGACTGAAGCAGATAGAAAATGGAAAGTTATCCCTTGCTACAGTGTAGGAAGAAGCAGTACAATAAAAATGGCCATACTAAAATTGTGACATAGATTCAGTGCAATTCCAATCAAAATTCCAACAGCATATCTCATGGAATTAGAGAAAAAAGTCCTAGAGTTCATTTGTAACTAGAAGAGACTTAGAATATCAAGAGCAATTCTAGGTAAGAAAGGCAAGGCAGGAGCATCACAATCCCTGACCTGAAATTATGCTATAAAGCTGCTAGAATAAAAGCAGTGTGGTGCTGGTATAAAAACAGACCTGAAAATCAATGGAACAGATTAGAAGACTCATAAACAACTCCAGACATACTCAGCCACCTTATCTGTGACAAAAGTACCAAACACATTTCCTGGAAGAAAGTTTCAGCACCATGCTAAAAAAAAAAAAAAAAAAAAAATGGCTCTACACATGCTGTAGATTAAGATTAGACTCATATCTTTCACCATGCACTAAATTAAAGTTAAAATGGATCAAAATCTAAATATTAAAACAGAAACATTAAATCTGCCGGAAGACAGAGTAGATGAAACTCTTAAAGACATTGATGTCCTCAAGGCTTTACAAAGAAAACCCTAATTGTACAGGAACTATCGCAAAGAATCAGTAACTGGGGTCTTTTCTTGTTAAAAAGCTTTAGGACAGCAAAAGAAACCACCAACAGAGTGAAGAGACAACCCACAATTTGGAAAAAAAATATTTTCCAGCTGTTTCTCAAACTAAGGTTTACTATTGAGAGTAAATAACTGAAAAAAAAAATCAGACCTGCCAAATTTATCGTTTGCCCCATAAATGAGCATCTGAAATGAATACACATTTCTCAATGAAGAAATACAAACATCAAATAAATATACGAAAAACTGTTTAATATCACTGGTCATTTTTGAGATGCAAATTAAAAGAACACTAAGATTCCATCTCAGCCCTGAAAGAATGGCTGTTACGGTTTGTCTGGCTATCCCCCCACCCCCAAAGCCTCATGTAATCATGGGGTAGGGACTTCTAGAGGTTGAGACTGACTCTGGGCCCAGTGGGATTATGTGTCTTAGTACTGCTGGGATTATGGATTTTAGTACTTTGGGGATTGTGGGTGCGGCCTGAGGCAAATAGCTTGAGGCAGTGAGCCTGAATGTAATATAAGAGAGATGGAGCAACAGACTCCCTCAGTTGCTCTTTGCTGCCCTGGTTGGTCAGTTGCCTCTGTCATAATTGTTACTGTTGCACCGCCACGAATTGCTGGCCTCTGCCATGTGTCTCTCTGCCTTGGATCCAGCCAAGTGTGGACTGAAACTTCAACTAACTGTGAGCTAAATAAACCTTTCCTTCCTTCATTTTGGGTGTTGAGCATTTGTCCCAGCGATGAAAGAACAGTAACTAAGACAATGGCTGTCATCAAAAAGTCAGCCAGTAACACAAGCTGGAGGAGTTGTAGGGAAGAAGGGATCCTTCTTCACTGTTAGTGGAAGTGTAGACTGGTAAAACCACTATGGAAATCAGTGGAGGTTCCTCAAAACACTAGGATTGGAGGTTCCATTTGACCCAGTTGTTCCTCTTCTGAGTATCTTTCCAGAGAAATTAAAACCATCATACCACAGTGATGTATGTGTACCTATGTATATAGCAGCACACTTTATCATAGTTAAATCTTGGAAATAACCCAAATGCCCATCAGCTGAGGAATGGATAAAAATGATAAAGAATGATGAACTTGAGAATTTTATAGGTAAGTGGATGCACCTTGAGACCATACTGAGAAGTGAAATAAATCAAATGCATGTGCACAAACAACACACTGTCTCCCTAGTATGAAAAGCTGAAAGAATAAATAAGATCTGAAGTGTACAATAGATGTTATAAAATACAAAGAAACTATTCAAAAAGGAAGAGAAATTGGGCTGGTAGGAAAGAGAAAAGAAGAAAGGAAAAAGCAAAAAAAAGAAAAATATGTATGATAGTTCAAATAGTCATACTACTAATTTCTGTTAGTTATTGAAAAGAAAGTCTTGTGCTAATATTGTTTAAATGGTTGAATGCCTGTGTATGTGTTGTACTTTGTGTAACTCGTTTGGAGATAATAGTGTGTAATATATGGACCGTTTTTATCCTTTTATTATTTTGTTTTAAAATTTTGTTTTATTTTTTTCTCTTTAAAATAAAAAAAAAGTTTAAAAAGAATTTATACTTTTGTTTTAATCTCATCTGAATACTCTGGTTTCTTTTAGGATCATATAAATCTTTCACTTTTTCCTAATCTCATTCTGAAAACAGCATTAAATTTCTATTTGACAAGTTTTGAAGTACAATTATTCAATTTATTTAATCTCAAATTTAGACATGTTAGCTCCTGCATCCTTCTGGCATAATCCAAAGTCTTTGATGGTTTCCTAAACTATCTGGAATGACAAGATTCTTTATTCTTTAGGGTTTCTGTTCTGGACCTCTGCTTCTCTTGTTTTCCAGTGATGGCACTACGTCTAGAACCTTTTTATCTCCCCAAGAACTGGATTTCACAAGTCTATACCATCACTCCAGGCTTGCATCTCCTTTCCTTGGACTCAGGCTCTCAATTTTCAAGTACACAGGGCCAAAAAAAATGAGATGATTCTATAATTCCCTATTTGGCCTGTCCCATTGCAAGCATATCCTCCAATAGCAATCTAGTCCTACATTCCCAGTGTATTATTAACAGTGGCTCCAGTTGCTGCTCTGGACTTGCCTGGGTCTGCCTACTGTTGGAGGATTGCTCACTCCTAAGGCTTTTCCTCGGTCCCTCAAGTACTCCATGGCTTCCTTTGCTCTCCTAGAACCCCCAGAGAGAAACACTGCAACATTCTTATAGCACTCATCAGGGCTTCTTCAATCACGTATATGTAGGGATACAAGGAAACACGTTGTATCTTGTTTTGGTATAAATACCGCCCATTGGTATTTGGCATTACTGTTTAGTTTCCATTTAGAAATATATGCATTTGATGAGATTAAAAAACCATGTGTCCCTTACATTCTATCTTTTCAGAATCTTCTCTAAAATATAGTTTAATCTTGGGCTGACCTCGTCTTAATATGTACTATAAAGAATAATAATTCATTAACATAGAATTGTCTAAACAACACACTCAACAATGGGGTAAGAAAACCCTCTTGATCCTGGAAAAAAAACATGCTTTAATGTTGTTAATCAACTCTGCAAACATCAAAACTTAACACAACTTATGAAATCCCATAATGAATTTGTATATCTCCCAAATAAGAAAACTACGATGAACTCTCAGAAACATACCTTTCATAAATGAGGCCAGAGCTACCTTGCTCATTATCTCTTGAGTTCTTTTGGATTCAGGTGCAAATGCAATAATATAATTAGAATCATTAAAATGATCCACACGTCCCAGATTCATCGCAGGCATTTGAGAAGAGCCGTGGATTTGATGTAAATTGAAAGAAAAGAGGAATGCAAACAGGATGAGAAGCAATGAGAAAAACCACTCCTGGATAGCAAGGAGAGAAAAATGAAATAAATCAATAGGTATTCTACCATGTATAACTGAAACCACTTAATTCAGTTATGAGGCTTACCATCCCATTTTATTTCCCTATTTTTAAATGATTTGATTTACTTTCCTATTTTAAATTGTACATTTTGGAATAGGTACACTACCCAAGACAAACACGACATCACCATCAGCTATGCTTGAGAATCTTAAGTTTATCATTCTTCAAGGCAAAGCTGGGTTCTTTCCTGAGTGGCTGAAAAGTTTAAGGTCATTTTGGAAAGCAGGCAGCACAAAGCAGATAAGGAGCATCTATCAATAGGAGCAAGGTCACACTTGCAGCTGCTGCTGTCTGGACATGGAAGAAGATAGACCTAATTTATTGCTTACAAAAATGAGTTTTCAGTTGACATTGTGACCACATTTAGAACTGGGAGTGTAACAGAATGAGTCAGAAGTCATAAAAAGCCATGTTATTATTTTAGTTATATTATGAAACACAGTCCCTTCAAAAGAGGTGTCTAGCACATTCATTCCATACAATTTTATCTATATTTTTTGGTCTATGTTTGTATCTATATAGACAAAAAGATAGAGATAATGCTTACTTAAAGGGACTTAGAGGTTTGGATAAAGGTCACCTGTACACACTTTGGCCCCACTTTTATATCCATACTTATATAATCCTTGTTCCATGCAGAGAATTTTGTGTGTGTGTGTGTGTGTGTGTGTGTGTGTGTGTGTGTGTGTACTCTGTTCACTGACAATCTAAGCATTGAGTACACACTTAGTTTGTTTATTAATTTATTTATTTGGTGCAGGGTCTCACTGCACAGTTCAGAGCCACTGTGATCCTCCTACCTCAGCCGCTTGACTGCTGAGATTACAGGTGTGTGCCATCACTCCTGATTTCAGGGCTCACATTGCATGTGGTACTAGAGAGCAAACCCAGGTCCTTGCACTTGCCAGGCAGGCACTTAGACTGCCAAACTATGTCCCCAGCCCAGTGCATACTTTCTGAATAAACACATACACATGCACAGTGTTTACAAAATCAACTCTGCAACTATGACCAACTCAACTATTGCATTTTGTCAATGATTTCAACTTAAGATGTTTTTCTACATTTATTGGATTTTCTATACAAAGCATATCTAATTCTTGTTACAATACAAGTATGCTTTAATGGAAGTAAAAGATCAAAACGGTGTTTGGGGGGCTGGGGAGATAGCTCTGTGGCACAAGTGCCTGCCTGGCAAGTGCAAGATCATGAATTTGAACCCTGGTCCTACAAAAAAAAAAAAAAAAAAAGATGATGTTTTGCTTTCCTGTTTGTTTAAATGCTCACTATAATTTTCAAACTGACATGGTCACATTGTCTGTATCTATAGCTCAATTGTTTCAAACCAGTATAATTTGTCTTTTCCATTTTCGTTGATTGACACATAATATTTGCACTTATTTATTGAGTACATTGTGATATTTTGACTCATGCATATATTGAATAACAGGATAATTACCAAATTCATCACTTGACAGTTTTATTACTTCTTTATGTAAGAACATTCTTTTGTTTTTTAAAAAAATATGGGCCAATTCTGAATTAAATCTGAACTAATTAAATCTGCCCGTTTCTCTGACTTTGGCCTAGAAATGCTGTGTAAGTGACTTCACTAAATTAAAATGGGGATGCAACTAGAAGCCACACTCACAAGTGAAATAAAACAAAGTCCCATGTGTAAACCTCACATTGTCTCCCTGGTGCAAGAAACTGAAAAAGTAAATAAGCTCTAAAATGTACACTAGACATGGGGAAATGAGAAAAACATTGTTTAAAGGAAAAAAAAAAGAAACTAGAATGGGGGAAAGGGAAAAGGAAAAACAATCAAAATATAAGATAGTTATTCTGCT
>PVKN010021736.1:0-15433 GCA_004027915.1 Capromys pilorides
AAATAAATAAATAAATAAATAAATAAATAAATAAATAAATAATTAGTTTCTAACTGCTGGTTTCTGGTATTTTCAGAACAACATCAATGACTTCATGACTGATTCACCTCACGTCCCACTTATAAAATGTGATTCAAGATTGACTTTTTCTAGTGTGTCATGTCTATTTGGGGGGCATTTGGTTTTAAAAAAGGAAATCAGTGGAATGTGGAATTTTAACAAGTGAAGATAACATGATGTTCCCCTATGTCCTACTTAGTACAGCTTGATGAAGCCAGGCTTTTAATCAGGTACCAATTCTCAGGTCTCTATCTTCTGGAACCTTCCGGCCTACCAGTGAGGTGCCTTCGCTACGCATTGACTTCTGACGAGCAAATGTATTTAAAGAAAAAAGGACAGGAAAGGAAATGTGCAAGATAAAAACAGCACATAATTTAGATATACTGGCTATTGAAATGGTTATATAATTTTATAGAAATCTATGATCAAATATCAAATACATATAATGTATATGTGTGTGACTATGTAACACATACATCTTGCATATAGTATATGCATAACAACTTTTATTTTTACTTGTAGAGATCACATGGAACATTTTTTCAGCAAAGCTGCCTTCTCTGTGCTCAAATGACTAATCAAAACCAAGGGTAGGGGCCGGCGAGATGGTTCAGTGGTCTAAAGCGCCTGCTTAGGAGGGCTCAGGCAACTGCGGGGACTGCAGTTCGATCCCCGGCACCACATGCTGCGCCAGCGCCACCACCAAGGCAGGCTGAGCCAGCCACAAAATGAATAAATAAAAAGAAACAAACAAACACAAGCAAACAAATAAATAAATAAATAAAATTAAAAAAAAAAATAAAAAACCAAGGGTATATTTTTTGCTATTCTTGATTGTGTTTTGGTACACAGGTTCCTATAGGTAGAAACATATATGTGGATGTTTTACCCAGAGTAAGTTTCTAGATCTTCAACACATTAGACTTTCATGAAGAGCTAGTACAGATGCAAAGCCCAGGCAATGCTCCAGTTACGTTAAACATCTATAGCTTTTAAGCTTCTCCAAAGGATTCCAGCACAAAGTCAAGATTGAGACTCATCACCCTACACAGTCCATGAATTAGTGTTAACAGTTCAGTGTGTGTCCTCTTTTATTTTAATTTCTAGGCTCATGTAATCATACACAAATACACAAGTATTTATTAAGTAAAACATAGCATATTCCCCTCAGATACTCTGCAAACCAACCTAAAAATTTATCATGGACATCCCGTCAGCTCAGTATACATAGTTCTAATACATAGGATAATCTTGCTACAAGGGTGACAGACTAAAAGTATTTTAAGACCTACAGTCTGATGGTATTACATAAGAATGAGAGAGCAAAAAGGTCAGAGACCTATTAATAGAAGCCTAACAAAATAGTCCAGAAACGAAGGCCAAGGCCTCACTCAAGAGAAGTGTTCATGAAAATGGGAAGGAGTAAGACACTATAAGATTCATCATGAAGAACCATTCCCTTAAGCACTGATTCATACAGAAGATCACGAAGTGAGAAGCAACAGTAGGGCCAGAGTTAACGATTAGAGGACTAAAGAATAATCAAGAGAACAAGTTACATGAAGCAAAAATGACTGTTTCAAGCTTATATGGTCCCCAGGACTTGCCCTATGGATATCAAACTCCAACAATAGCACAAATGAATTCTGGGCAATAAGTGTCTCAGTGCCTACATCCTGATGGTCGTCTCCCTGTCTGAGCTCTCAATGACATGCCAGCCTGCCCTCACTCAGTGAAACAGAAGTTGAGAAGAAGATGCGGAGGAGACTTGGAAGAAGGCAGGGTGTGGAGATGTGATAGTTTGGAACAGTCACTGGCAGATTCATCGATAAACTGAAAAACAAGCCGTGTGTTCCTGTTGTCGCAATTGTATTATTGTCTCAGTAGGAGTTAGAACTGCATACTCCATATTTTCTCGGAAATCTCCCATTACACCAGCCGATTATCCCTGGATTTGTCTATGTTTGTTATTTTACTAATGCTTCTTCTGAAAACCTGTAGGTATGCATATTTCCCAATCTCTACTCTTCTAACCCATCTTTTAAGTAGGAGCTAAGATTTCATCAGACCAACCACACATCATCCACTGTCACAGATTGGGGAACCTTCTGGTTTTCCCCAGTTGCCTCAAAGCTTTAATTTAAAAAGGAGAGGAGGGATATCATTTTTGAGTGTCTCAATTGCTAATGTTAAGGATCAAAGAAACCCTATCCAAAGGGCATATTGACTCTCAATTTTACATGGAGTTAACAGCTACTATAATACAATGAAGGCACTGTCCACAACAGACCTAGCTGTGCACAGTCTCTCCCATCTTTTTTATACAGGTAATGAAGAAAATCTTGCTTATCATTAAATACATATAGAAAAATTATCATAGATAATCATTGATTTTGTTTTCCCACTACATTCATTCATTTCTTCTGGTCCCACCAACTCACATAAGACTTACTCAAGCCAGGCAGAGTCTCTTACCCCCTTGTCCAACGACAGGGTCTAGGACCAAAACTAGCCAATCAGAATTCTCTGGAGTTGTCCATATTATGCCAAGAGAAAGAAGACCCTCTCTTCTGTTTCCACACAGTGGTGATGTTGTGACCCCATTGCTAAGGCCGTCATGCACCATCTGGATAAGCAAGGCTGCCTATAGTGACAGAAACCCCACAAGTCGGTAAGAAAATCTGACAGGAGATGGAGGAGGTGGACTGTCAGTGTTGCTTTTCTGTTGCAGTTGTCCCAGCTTTGTCAACCAATGTAGGTCCCTTTTTTGCTTAAGCAAGGTCAAGCTTGCCTTCTCTTACTGGCACCAAAGAGTCTTAACTAATACATATCATAATCAAGGAAAAAAAACCTCAAAGATTACAGCTGCACAAAGAATAGTGCCAGAGTTTACACTTAGAAGCCTAAAGAATAATCAAGAGAGCAAGTTATATGAAGAAAGAATGACTGTTTCAAGTTTATATGATACTCAGGACTTGCCCTATGGAGTTCAAACTTACCTATCAAACTCCCAGAATAGCACAAATGAATTCTGGACAATAAGTGTCTCAATGCCTACATCCTAATGGTTGTATGGACTAAATGGGACTAACTAACCAGTTCTAGCATGGAAGCAAACTTGTAAACCTGAAATGAATCTGGGAGTCAGGAGCCAGGGAGATAAGAAAACGGTCAGAGACCCCGGCCACGGCATACTATGTGGGTCCACAAGCTATTGATCCTTACCTTCAACTCTGCCCTTGTAGAGTGCTTCTTAACACTCTGGTAAAGACTCAGAGAAGCGCATTTCCCTTCACTAGTGGGTCTCTTGGGCTCTGCCAGTAGACCGTACTGCTGAAAAGAGAGGTTTTCTCCTTTCTGTTTACTTGCTGTTTTTCTAAGTGCTACCCAATAAAAGTTCCCAACTTAGCAGCCACAGTGTCGGTAATAACTGGGCCAGTGCCCAAGCTCTCACATTCCTTGTCTCAGGGCTGGGGTGGGCAGCAGCAGTCTCCCTTCCTCAGGTATCTCAGTCCCATCTCTGACCATACACTGAGCTCCTAAGGCCCCAGATAGAGCAGCGGCCCCTGTGCTGAGGTCTCAGACCCTGCTCCATGGGGCTGTGCCTCTCAGTTCATGTTCTCATGCATCAGTGTTGCCTCTTTGTCCTCTTCGAGGGAACCGGTCCCAGGAATAACGACTCTTACTGCAGTGGCTATTTCCATGTTTTTTCAGGGTTCCCTGTTGCCTTCTTTTTAAAAAAAAACTTTCCTAAAATTTAATCCTCTGTGTTTAAAATTTCATGTGGCTTCTGATTTCCAGAATGAACACTGTTTTGAATGTATGACTATGAATAAAGTTAGTTATCACACCAATGTTAGCAGAGAGACTTCACGCTCCTGTCAAAGAATCTGTAGAAAAGCAGAGTGCAATGGACATCTGAGGGAAGCTGGGCTTTGGGAACAGACTCTATTGCTAGTATTTGGAGGAAGAACACTTTATTTTGTTCAACTCTTGCTGCGTTTTAATTGCTTTGCATATGTTATCCCATTTCATGTCACAAAATGCTTAATTTTGTTGTTTCATAGATTAAGGTGGATGAGGTTAAGTAATTGGTTCATGTCATCCAGGTAGTAAGTGGTAGTGTAAGGCACAGAATCGAATTGAATTGTACATTAAAATGCATGCTCTCTAAATCTGTACCCTGTGAGGCCCACCGCCATAGCTTTAGTGTGGACAGCTAACGTCCATCTCAGATCTCCTGTGTGGGATACATGTTCTGAACTCCCAAGTCCTCAACATGCTAAATACGGGTTTATTCAGGTGCCCCTCTCAATACCTAACTTAAAAGCATGGGGCATCCCCTGCACTAAAATGATATTTCTTGGTTGATTATAGGAACAGTAGGCAGTGGGAAAGGGTAGAGTTGATCCGATTGAAATATAGCTGCACAAAGAATAGATTGAAATACCTCAGCAATGGGTCCAGGGAGAGAATGGGAAGCAGGAGCAATTAGAACCATAACAGCTCAGCCAATTAGTGGAAGAAGGCAGTGTAACTTAATGCTCAGTAAGGAAGAAACCCACTTGTTCTAAACGTTAGCACATGTCTCACCCTGATGTGGCGTCTAGCCCAACAAGCATTATTCAGATCTGATCATGATTAGCAGCCTTTCATTTTCTTGTAACACATCCTGCACAAATGTGTCCCTTGCTGGAGCCCTTTGACTCTGATCTGTGGGTTCAGCAATTGCTGTGTGAGGAAGCCATGGTTGTGCTGACATAAAACAGAGGCTTTAGAGTTTGTGAGACAGGGAGATCAGCCTTACTACTTACTCAATGTGCAAACTTAAACAAGTGATTCTGTTTCCTTCAACCTGCTCAAAAATGAGGTGTTTACAGAACTGCCGTGCGTTAAGCACTTAGCATTTGCCTGTGCTCATATTGACTTGTCTTGTCTCAGAACATCTTCGCAAAACAATCCCACTGTTATCCCTCTTCTGTAGTTGGTGAAGTTGGTGTTTTCAGGAGTTAATGACCAGCCAAAAGTCCACAGCTAACTGGTACAGAGTCAGAACCAGAAAACAAGTTAACTTGCCTTACATATCTATGTCCTTGCCTTCCACTCTTTTTTCTTTCTTTTTTTTTTATTTTTGCGGGATCAGGGTTCAAACTCACAACTTTGTACTTGCCAGGCAGGTACTTGTGCCATGCAGCTATCTCCCTAGTCACCACCTTCCACTTGTAAGGAAGTCAGGGATGAATAATTTGCCTCCCCACTATAAACAAGCACAAAGGTAGACAAATATATGATGTGACTACTTTCAGAGATTGTGCTATAGGCATCAAAGCAGCATAATCCCTGAGGGAAGCAGAGTAGCCTCTTCTCTTTCATAGCTGTCCATCTTTTTCTTCTTTAGACAATGCCCAGGTTACAGCAAGGGGGTGGGACCCCAGGACAGTCCCGGACTTCGCTGAGTTGAAGAATCAGAAATAAGAGTCCAGGTGCAATAAGCAGATGATTGTGAGGAAAAGTATAGCATGGAAAGAGACCCATAAATTCACATGAGCAGCTTCAAGTCTTGGGCTAAATCCTAATCTGTGCTTCCGTGGGATGAAACTCCACAGGGCAGAACAAAAATTAGCCCACTTCAAGGGAGCTAGACACTGAACAATATCAAAAGCCTACATGAGACTGTACTGCTTGTTAGCCAGAACAAAGACACCTGGTTGAATACACAGGGTATGGAGGAGAAATAACAGAGAAGTCACATCATGATAGTATAGCTAAATTAGAAACAAAAATACAGTGTCAGAGATATGAAGGTGATCTATAAATAATTTAACAGCCTGTCATAACAAACCTCAATATTTTTAAACAAAGACTACAAAGTGCACACATTGAACCATGTAGCTCTTCTCATGATATACAACATTCAATAAAAAGTACTGAATTTAGATACAGTAATGATAAGGAAGAAAATATGAGCCAATAGAAACACAGCCAGGAATGACAAAGATAACAGAATTGGCAAACAAGGCTTCAAAACAGATACTGTATGATTACATGACTTCATCACAGATTTAAAGTGGGAATAGCAAACCTACTCTGTAAAATACTCGACAGTAGATATTCTAGGCTTCGTAGGTTGTGTTCAGCTTCCTTTGTGTGTTTCTGCACTCCTGTATATCATAAAAACTTTTCTGTATTCACCAGATGCGCAAAAGCAAGCCCCTGGCTGAACTCACACATAGGTTCTATTTTCTTGCCCTTGACTTAAAAGAAAGCATAAAATGTAAAAAGAAATGTGTAAAAAGCTTAGAACCAAATGAATCTTCTAGAAATGTAAACTATACTACATGATATGGAAATTTTACTAGATGACAACATATTAAAAGAAAAGATCAGTGAAGTTGATAACGTAGCAATAAAAACTTAATCCAAACAAATGCCTAACAAAAAAGGTATCGGCGAACTAGAAAAGAACTTCATGCAAGTGAATGTACTTATGACATAGGTGCAGTCTCAGTAGAAAAAGAGGACAGAAATGTTTGAAGAAATAGTGACTGTAATATTTCCAAAGTTTATTTCTTACTTCGTTATTACTGTTCTTATTATTTAACCATGAAGAGGTTTCATTTTTATATCTGCATTTTCCTATCGGATTATTACCTTCCTTAGGGTCCACCATTTCAGAAATTCTAAGTGTGTGTGCACTTGTATCTGCCCATTGCAGTCCTTGGCCCTCTTGAAGTCTTCCATTGTTGTCCTTCGAGAAGTAGGCGCTTCCTCATTATGTCACCATAATATGTTATTCATACTACTTGAACGATCCCACGACTAACCCAGGGTGAGGCCTAAGAGCTGCATTTCCACCAGCTCTCAAATATTACTGATGCTGCTGGCTGTGGAGGACTCCACTTTTGAGCATCACTCTTCCCCTCTTCTTATTACAACATTTGTGTCACCTGCTAGAACAATAACTCTTAAAAAAGGACTGGACTACGTTCACATTTGTAACTATATCATGACACCTAATACAAAGATATACAGCTAAGTGACTCTTGACGGATAGATAAGAAATGAGGCTGATGAGTGATAGATGATGATAGACAGACAGAGACAGACAAACAACTCCTCCAAGACTTGGTCCCAATGTGTAGCCAATTCCCCAATAGCTATACAGTATTATGAGCCATTCATTAAGAATGATACTGTTGAAAAATCAGCACTCTTTTTGCTGCATTTTAAAATGCAGATTGGCTGAAACATTATTTCCGTGTCTATCTAGTGTTCTAAGGAAGTAGATTGTAATAACTGAAACTAGCAAAGCATTTTTCCCAGATTCTCATAAACTTAATGGAGCCATTATATTTAAAAGGCTGTAGGCTTTTGCTGCCCTTCCCCTCCCCCACCCAGTGTTCCAAAGGCTCCTGGGTAGCACTGCCTGGATATAGCCAGTATCCTGTCATGTGATTGACAGCACCAGCTATCAGCACCTCAGTATTGTTCTGCACAGCAGGACTCAACATGTGTTTCCTCTTTGCAAAAATGACATCATGTCTCAGGAAATCTCTTTTCTTCAACACAACCAGGCTATCGTCTCAGCCAAGATTTTGTAAATAAGATACAGAGATAAGTGAAGCTTGGTGTGGCTGTTTAAAATGCACATGCTTGGAACAAAGACCTCATCTATAAATTTGGTGAGGTTATAGATGTATTCTGTCCCAGCCATCTTCACTCTACTAAGATGAGCAAGACAGCAAGGAGAAGAGTCTGCGTCGTCCCTTACGCATTCATTACAGAAAGCATGATTGTTTCCTGTCCTTCGGCTTTGACTACAAGTGACCTAGATGATAATTTGACTTCTACTTGCATAAATGTGTTAACTTGTTAGCAAAAGCACTGAAATACCAAAAATCTAAGAGTTGTATGTTTCATAATGATCGTTTCCAGTTTCACAGAGAAAAGCTAACAAAATCCCCTTATTCCACCCAGCAGAAAAGTTTAACCACAAGGCATGAAACGTAAAGCCAGATTAGTATGCTGAGTTGTAAAAGGCTTAAATCAACAGCTTCTGACATTGTCAGGTCTGCCAATAACCCACTGTGATTATGGAATATTGGACTATGTATACAACTACTTTCTCTTAGTTCAATGAGAAGAAATTTTATACCAATAATGATTAGAAAAATTACCATGTCTACATCCTGTGCCTTGTATTACTACTATGAGGACAACAATATGCATTGTATCAATTATTGGGAATGTACTACTAACGTGTTTTGAAACTGTTGCATTGTTATTTCTTATTAAAGGTAATAAAAAATAAGAAAAAACAAAAAAATAAAATTCTGTACCACTTTTATTGTCTCATGGTGCTTTTGTTTTTGTCCTCTTTATCTAAAAAAAAAAAAATTTAATTTGCCTAGGTTGAAAAAAACAAATGAGAGTATGCAACTATTTTCCTCATTTTTCACCTAAAAATGTAGTTGCCCTTGTTCCTCAATCTAAGATGCCTTTCCCAGCTTGGCACGGTGGTGTGTTCCTCTAATCCCAGCACTTGGGAGGCTGCGGCAGGAGAACTGCTGTGCATTCACAGCCAACCTTTGTCACAAAGTGAAGGCCAGGTCAGCCTGTACTGCACAGTGAAACCCTACTTCTACAAGACTAAATAAATAAGATGCATTTCCTGTATCTTCCCAATGCTCAAAAAATCAGCTTTACCAGTCTCCCTGAAGGATTGGGCCTGTGTTCTACTCTTATCACCCTCGTAGCAGTTGTGTCACCCTAGATCAGAACCAGAAGTCAGAGGCAGAGGCCACACAGTTCTCCTTGGCTTCCACTCACCAGGACTCCACAGAAAATTTAAGAGTGGATCTGACTAGGGTGATAAGCCTAATGATTCCTTCAATTTCTATGATACTTGCATATTTAAAATGATTTCCTGCTTATTCATTTATTTCATAATTCTTTATTTATTTTGCAAATATGTATTGAGTACTTTTCATGGTGGGTACCATGCGAGACATGGGTTACAATGGTGGAGAAAGAGATAATCTCTGCTTTCCTTTAGCCTATCCTCAATGAATATTTACTGAACTCTCCTGAAATTTTGGATGCTACATTATGTTATATTTATAAAATTCTATATGTGTTGATACCGTGTACATCAGAAATCTGAGGCCCAGAAAGGCCAAGTGGTTTTCTCAAATCCAGATAGTGAGCTCCAATGCAGAGACTATAGCACTAGATACTGTGACACAGACTGAACAGAGCCTAGATAGCCATAGGCTCCCCATATCAATGACAATTAACTTATAAGCAAAGACAAATAAACGACAGTGCCTTGGCACACTGGAAGGAAGATCAGACTATAAGTCTATTTAGACCTAGGTTTCATTTTTGTCCTTCTCTAGCCCACTGAAATAGCTATAGTTTTCTAACAGTATTACTAGGAGTCCTAAAGTTATAAGGAAATCATTTAAAAATTTTTGCATGACAGGCAGCCAGGGCTCAGCTGAACAGTTAATGTTGAACGTGTTTTTCCTTTCATTCTTATTTTTTTCTGTTGATTTTTATTGGTTTTTTTGTCATTGTCGTTTTGTTTTGTTTTGTTTTTAAAACCAATTTAGCACATTTGTGTCTGGTAGCCTAAACTACTAATTTGAAGATACATCATGCAGTGCAGCAACCACTGCTGAATTTCTATTGTTTTGTTCAATGAAATTGTGTAGCGTTTCTAATGCTCTTTCTTTTACTATTTTGTATTCTTCGAAAAATAAAAAAAAATTTCACAGAGAATATTAGGAAGATGAGTGGCTCCAAGCAACCTGCTACAGACTTCACCAAAGCTTTGACTGTATTTAGGTTCTCCACAGAACTCAACTTTTAAAAAGCAATTTCCTTCAAAAAGAAAGACAGAAAACCAAAACTTTCGAAACCAGGGAACTTCAGACCACCTTCTGTCCTGATGATCCACGCCATGGTGAAGTCTTCCATGCTCCTCCTATACTTGGGGGGATCAGCTGTGTATTCTGTGCTCCACAGACCACACCAGTCAGTGTGGCAGATGGCAGACCCCTGTTCTCAAGATGGGACAATACCAATCTTATCACCTGTGTTTGCTGGAAACACAGAGCCTTGGACCCCGCTCTTGCCTCTGGAATCCAAACCTGGACTTGACCAAGATCTCCAGGTGATTTGATGCAAGCTAAAGTTTGAGAAGCACTAAAGTACAAGACTTTGATGTCTTTTGGTTGACAAATAACTAGCTCCCATCACAGTCTTCCCTGGACAGCTCAAAACAAAAATGTTACTCTTACCCAGTGCTTTCTCTGTGGCTCCAAAGGGAAAAGTAGGGGTGATTGTACCACATTTGCCCAAATTCTAGCTCACAACTTAACACACACCACCTCAAACTTATCTTCACAAATCTGCCCCCAGTACCCATGACCAGTTAGAATATTAAGGTTATTGAAAACAGCTCTTCTCCAGTAGAGCAGAGTTCTTTCCATGAGATTATTTTTCCAATCCAGTCCAATCCCAAAACTCACTAATGCTATAATGCACATATTCATCAGCAAAAACCTCTCAGATCTTTTACAAATTGCCCCAGGCTTGTCCATGTGTTATAAAGTTTGGCTGAGTAATAAACACTATAAATGTCCTAGGAGACAGCATTCATGCCCAGTGAGCATGACATCCCATAATAGACCTATTTGGCTTGTTACCCTGGCGCCTTTCTCCACCCCGAACTCTGGAAACCAGAGAAAGGCAAACATCAGAATGTCAATCCAAAGGCGTAGCCATGAGTATAAGATGCTTAGCTTGGAGAGCTTGCATAAGATCATATTTCTGGCCAGACTCCTATTACTTCTGAGTTGTAGTCAGGAGGTGATTTTTTTCATTAATGTTTCTCTTCCCAGAAGGAAAACATTATTCTTCAAATAAAATTCAAGTGAACGAAATCACTTTCAACATCAGCATCATTTCAGACTTGGTACCATTTGTGGATTCAAGATTGAGTCTTATTTAATCTGTTTAAGTCTTATTCCTAAAAATACCGACAAAGACAAGATGCACCGCATCTTCAGAGGCAATCGCTTTCTATGTTTGAAACTGATCATAGAGCAATTCAACCTCCCTATTTCTCATGGAGTCATTTCTTTCTGGAAAAGTCAACTCTAACTACATTCATTCTTTCAACAGACACCTACTGGGTATCTACCACATGCCAGGCACTGGGGCTGCCCCTAAAGAGAGAGACACAGTTTATTTGAATCAAGAAACTTTGAAGACAGGCATATAAATAGCTACTAAATCATATAATCAGTGCCCTACTGGTATTTTGAACAAGGTAATATGAGAGAACAGAGTAGTAAGTGACAAGGATCCAAATATTGGTCAAACTCTCATCTTGCTTTCAGGGAGGCTTTAATCGAGTTGGAGAGAAAAGAAATTCACCTGAACAATTTTAGGCCTTTTATGCTGAGAGCCAAGTGTGTAATCAGCTAAAGCATATTCAAGGCTAAATGTTGATGGCTCATTAGTTATAATATCTATATACTCTAGTTAAGTGATTCCTCCCTGTGCTTGTGAGCCTGTTGTGGTGAGCCACAGGGCTTTGGGAGGACAGAGGAATAAATATATTTGAGCTGGATGCAAAAAACAAAGACATTAATAAAATAAATAAACAAAAAGAAAGGGGGTGTCTGAGCCTAGAAACCAGAAGGAACACAAAGGCATGCAGTTAGGAAAGCACCTCCTCTCCCCACCCTAGAACAACAAAGAAGCTCTCACTCTCCTTAGAGCAGATCTCATGCATAGAGAATGTTCAGGAATAAATTTGAAAGGCAGATTGGGGACAAGCCATGAATCTTTAAAAAGTAGGAATGTGGATTTTGCTCCATGGCTAATGAAGAACACATATGCCTTTCGAGCAGGTGAATGAAAGGAAATCATAGGAAAATTAAATTTGTGCGGTTCACAGGGATTTGTGGTGGGAAGGTGCCAGGGAAAGGGAGACATCTGGAAGCAACTGTCAGGAGTGGAATCCTGTGCTTATATTTAGTGTTCATTATCAAGCAGTCCTTGAATTAAAGGAGGGAAGGTGTTTATGAAAGGGATCAGGCGTAACAGTGCTATTATTTCTAAAATGTTCATTATGAGAAGTGCAAGTGATGATTCTGGTTTAAACTTAAAACACCAAGTTGAAGACACTTCTTTCTTTTCAAGCTGCTCAAATTCAAAGAGCAAACACCACTGTATATGCGAAGTAAGTAATTTCTAGCATGTCAAAGTAAAACGACAATGCTAGATAGTAGCGAGAGGGGAGAATGTTTTGTTCAACAATCTCACTTTGAACAGAGCCCCCACGTAACAACCAGAACACAGACTTAAAATCCACATACCTAATTCCAAATGAGGTACTCTTTCAACTACATCAAACTCTTTTCTCTAAATAAGTAACTACGCCTCCCCTCAAAAAGTTTATAAGACAGAGAGCCTACAACAGCCAAACATTCTTTTTCATGGGAGGAAAATATAAAAAACACGTTCATACTACTCTGAGAAAAATAAGATACTCTATCTTTATGACTGGTACAAATGCAAGCCTCCTGCACATCAAGAAAATAAAATTTGGGGCAGTTTAAGGGCCATATAATGAAAAGTCACATTTCTCTTAGAGTTTCAGCTTCTGTAGCCAAGCTTGCCCTCAGAGATAAATGGAGGAGAGACCTCTATTTTATGAAATAAAATTCTTACTTTGGGCTGCACACATAGCTAAGCAGCCTAAGCACCTGCCTGGCAAGCACAAGGACTTGGGTTCAATCCCTGATACAGCATGCTGTGCCAGCCTCAGAACTCTGGGCATGCTGAGCCAGCCACTGAAACTGAGCATAATGGTACACACCTGTAATCCCAGCACCAGAGAGGCTGAGATAGGAGGATCACTACGAGCTGCATAGTGAGACCCAGTACCAAAAAAATAAATAAGAAAGAGACTCACTTGATATGCTAGTGCTGCTTTCTAAGGTTGGTCACAGAAAGGCTAAGCCAAAGCTTTGCAACTCTAGATCCCAAAATGAATGAGTCCAGTTATTCTAAGTGATAGTCCAAGACCCTCAGACAAGTATGGCTGTGGAATCTCAGAGGACTGGTCATGTTCTCATCTGTTAGGTTCTTTCTGGAAAACTGATTACAGTGATATCTGAGGTACAGAAGGCAACAGAGCTATTTCTCAAGGCATCTCAGTCATGGCTTCTTGACCCCTTTTTCTGCACCAGCTATCTGAATTCATATGGACTTATGAAAAGTAGAGGAGCCCAGCCCAAGAAGATTTCTAGGTTTCCACTGTTCACTGGAAGATATATTATTTTCTTTCAGACTAAGTTTTCTACTGATAGATCTTTATACCTGTTTCCTCTTTAAAATATCTCCAACAACTCTATCTCATATTTTTATAAACTCCACTTAAAACTGATGTATCTTCAAAGACCATTGCTGATGGTCACACTTTGGATGACTTAAATATGATTGTTTTACAAATGTAGGAATGAGTCATAAAATCGTGGAATGTTACAGAATTCAATCCAGTTCCCTAAGGATTGCTTAAGTCCTTAATGTGCAGCTTCATCAAGTAGCTATTGCAGCCTACATCTGAGTAACACAAAAGACAGAAAGCCACTACTTTCACTCATGCATTTTAATGTACAGTGTTATCACCTCTAAGAGACAAATACTGCTACCCCATGGCTTTATGGGTTTGCACTGTAAGAGAACAGACATAAAATCTGTTGCTTATTCCAGATGGCATATCTGTGTTAGGTATGGATAGTGAAGGTAGGATATTCAATGGAGGAATGATAGAAAGAAAGAGAAGGCCAGCGAGATGGCTCAGCTGTCTAAAGTGACTGCTTAGGCAAGCTTAGGCAGCCGCAGGAACTGTGGTTGATACCCAATACCACATGCTGTGCCAGCCCCACCCCCAGGGCTGGCTGAGCCAGCCATAATATATGAAAAGAAAGAAAGAAAGAAAGAAAGAAAGAAAGAAAGAAAGAAAGAAAGAAAGAAAGAAAGAGGAAGGAAGGAAGGGAAGAAGGAAGGGAGTAGGGAGGGAAAGGAAAGGGAGGGAGGGGAAGAATAAAGGTTCTTGTTTTAGAGATATATTTAGAATACATGAGTGTATTTGGAATGTGTTCAGACATATAAAAAGGAGCCTGCACCTCAGATCTGAGATGGTAAGGGAAGTGTTGAATGGATTTTTAAGATCAAATAATAGTTAACTAAAGAATTCAGTTCCCAAGAACAAAATAGGAAAAATTCAAGCAAAGGTAGACAAATGAAAACTAAGATGACAATATTTAAGGAGCAACAAGTACAATGATGTGGGCCTGGACTGTTAGGCAATGAGGCTAGAGACACAGGTGAGGATCAGATGAGGAGACTCTTACATCATACCTCAAACCCTTGAAGCACCTTAAAAAGAGAATAATAAATCAGATTCACCTTTTTGTTGATCAACTGAGTGGCAGTATGGAAAAATGAAAGGAGAAGAGACATGACCGAACAAATAATAAGCTATTCCAGTAAATCCGGTAAAATACGCCAAAAGCCTGCATTCGATCTGGAGTATTAGGGATGAATTTAAGAAACATTTATGAAGTCAAATTGATAGATGCAGGTAACCGGTGAAGATAGCACTCTGGAGAAGCAGCAGCGTGAGATGGCTCCTCGGCTTCTAGTTCGAGGAACTGTGTGACTGGGTCTGTTGCCGACTGTTGGCGCCCAAGCTGGAGATGCTGGTATAAGCTGAAGCTACATCTGTTATGTCTAGAGCAACATTGAGACATCATTCCAATTATACAAGGAGTGATATACAGTAGCTGATGGGAACATTCGGCCTGAAGAAATCAACCCTGAACCTACCATACTGGAATGGTTACAGGTTCAAAAGTAGGTAACATCTCCAGTGTATAAAACATAAACTGAGTAAGGTGAAGTGTAAATAACGGAGCCCCAAGGATGGCACTTGAGGTATTTTCACCAGCTAAAAGCAGCCTGTGCTCCTTCTGGCTCTTCCCCTTTCTAGCCACTCACAGATCTTTTTTCCCATTATATCTTCTACTCGATTGCTTCCAAATACATCGCATTTTGCCCATATTCCTTCTAATGGATGCTTTTATTTTATATTAATCCATGCACTGTCCAGAACTAAGAATATCATCTCCATTTTGAATGCCATAAGGGGCAAAGGTGGCCAAAAAAAAAAAGAAGTCATCAATTTGTGTCTTCCTACTTCCACGGGTCAGCTTTGTCCCTAAAAAGTGACGGCCCACCCAAAGGTGGTCTTTCCTAGTCTCCCTTGCTAATGCAATCTGAGGGGAAACTC
>PVKN010021737.1:0-15420 GCA_004027915.1 Capromys pilorides
TTGCGTGAGACTTTGGGGGAACAACTAGACATAAACCATAACACTCACACTAAGCTTGTGATTAGTTAAAAACCAGTAAACCTCTGCAAACTGAATGGTAGGTCTGTGACATCAGGGACATTGTGTTTGCTCTGGTGTGTGGGACAGTGGCTGGGAGTGAATGGATCCTGCTCTGGTGCTGTGGCTTCAGTTACCTGCATTTGGGATTTTGTGGACTTGGTTTAATGCTTAAATTTGCTGACACTGATTCATGTGGACAGAGCTATTGAAAGGAACAGTCTAGGTCCTTATTTCCCTGTGTCACACACTAAAGATGATTTTCTTTTTTTTTTTTTTGCGGAACCGGGGATTGAACTCAGGTTGTTGCCTTTGCCAGGCAAGCGCTTATTCTACTGAGCTGTCTCCCCAGCCCCTAAAGATGAAAGACAGATTTTGCTCTTTTGTTCAGTCAGTAGGCCCTGGGCACCAGGATTGGCACCAGGCATATTTCTTGCCTTCAATAAGTTGACAGCGTAGGGAGACGGACGCCACGTGGGCATGCACAGCCCCTATTGGAAGAGTGCAGGGGACCAAGATGGCCCTCTGCTGGGGGAGGGGATGGGTGTCAGGTTGGCACCTTCAGGGGCCCAGCCCGTGAGGCGGGGCTCTCTCCCCAGCCCTTCCATGCCTGAGGGGCTACTCCGTGTCCAGTCCTGGAGGGCTTCCCTTGGGACAAACCCACCTTGCCCTGCCTCACTTCCTACTTACCTGTCACTACTTGTGACCATAATTAACCATAATTGCTAACTTTAGGGTGACTGTTGGGCCAGCTAAGGGGTCTTCTCACTCACCAATTGTAATGGTTTAGATTCAAAATGTTCCTCCCCATGATACCCCCCCCCCCCAAAGAAACTTCCTTTCAAGATCTGGGGAGTGACAGGGTGACGACAGTCGTAATGTCGCCAGAGGGTTAATCCACTGATAGGGTCATGGCTGGAATGTCACTGGGAGGATGGTGACAGCCGGGGCCTTCTGCTGTGACTTGATGGCCCTGCCTCACCCTGGCCCAACAGCTGTGGAGCCGGCTTCCCACGGGCTGAACTCTGGAACCACCAGCCCAAATGGGCCTTTCCTCCTTCCAGTGTATTAGGTACGCACGTTGTCCCAGTGACAGCAAACAGGTGCACCCGTGTACCCCTGTGTCTGCTTCCGTGCCTGGGGGCAGCAGGGCCCTGAGTGAACTCTTATGCATGCATGAATCTCCGACACATTCTCTGTGCCTATTTCTTCCTTTATGTCCACCCTAGGGATGATGTTCTGGGGTTCCCTCTCACCAGCTCTTTTGGGTTCCTTTCACCCCGATTGGTTGCAAGGTGAGAAAATACCCACCCTCTTCACGCTCCCTTTGCCAAACGCAGGCCTTTGGTTGCCAAGACTTTTTTGCAGGTGTCACGAGAAGCACAGGGTGACAAACACTGCAGTATGGAACTGCTTGGGAAGCCCCTTGGTCTCGCAGCCCTGGGCTCTGGCAGAATGCCATGCCTGCTCTGCGAGCGCACCTTGCGTGGCCCGGGCCTCCTTGTGGTCTGGCTGCCATGAGCCTGGGAGCTCTGTTGGCCTGGGCCAGACAGCTGATGCTCCTAGACCTGGCGTTGGCCGTAGGTTTGTTGAGTGGCTATCAGAGCATGTAGGTGGGTGAATGTGAGCTGTGCGCACGCAGCTCTGGCTTTCCTGAGTTCACCCTGGAAGCTTTTGTCTTGGACTCGTCCATCCGTGGTCTTCATTGCGTGCTGCATAAAACAATTCTGACTCTAGCCATGATGGATGAAGGGGACTCCCCGGCTAGGTGCAGACACCCGAAGTGCGCACCAGAGTGTGACTTCGTAGGGCTTGTGGGAACAAGATCAGTTCCTCCCAGTCACCAGGAGTCTTCTCTTGGCTCAGCCTGTACTCAGTGGTCACTGGGCTTGGCCCCCGCCAGACCTTGACACTGCAACCGCATCCCTGCTGGGCTCTAGGGAGGGCTGCTGTGTGGCCCTGTCTTGGTCGATGGTGCCTGGGCCTTTCTGTGCCTGGTCCTGGCCGTGCCTGAAGACCATTTGGCTTCTGTCGCAGCCCCTGGTCCCTGCCAGGCTCCCATGGAGCTTCCCTGCCAGTGTTCCTGTCACTGTGACTCCCTTTTCACTGCAGATGGTTGTTCTGATTTTACCTGGATGTCGCCAAAGCCTCATGCACTCGGGGACAGGACAAGGTGGGGACTTGTCCTCTGGTGACTGGCTTGCTGAGGACAAGGGGCCTGGAGGGCAGAGGCGATCACTGTGGGCACGAGCGGAAGGGTGCGCCTTCCGCCCTGGCCATCCGTTCTCTGTCCCTCTGGCTTCCGCACATGAGCAGCTCCCCCCGAAGTCCTCCTGGCAGGCTGCTTCTGTGTTTAAGTTGCTGAACGTGGGTCAACATGAACCCAACCTTGTGTAGGTTGTGGGTGCTGGGCATTGTGACCCAGGGAGGACACTGACTGAGGAGTTGACCAGGACAGCAGGATACCTGACCTGTGTCCTGGATTGTGAGGTCACCCTTCTAGCCCTCTGAGTCCCTGCTCCTCCTGTACCCCATACCCTACACCAGCACCACTGGAGGAGAGAAAGACCTGTGTGCTTGTTATGGTTTATGTCTAGTCCCTGCAAAGCCTCATGCAATCATGGGGCAGGGACTTCTAGAGTTTGAAACTGGAGTCATGATCCACTGGGATTATGTGTTTTAGTACTGATGGAACTAGGGGTCTGAGTACTGTTGGGATTATAGGTGTGACCTAAGGTGGATAGGCTGAGGCAGAGAGCCTGAATGTAATATAAAGAGAGACAGAGAGAAAGACTAGAGCTGTTAGGCTGTTGCTCTGCTGCCCTGGTTGGTCCGTTGCCTCTGTTACCGTATTGTTGCTGGTCCACCGCCATGAACTGCTGGCCTCTGCATTGTGCCTCTCAGCCTTGGATCCAGCCGAGTATGGACTGAAACCTCCAGTAACTGTGAGCTAAATAACCTTTCCTTCCTTCATTTTGAGTGTCGGGTATTTGTCCCAGCAACGAGTAAAAAGTAACGGAGACAGTGCTACACTGATGTCCCCTGGCACCAGTTTCTGGTCAGTGGCACTATTCTTGGGGTTCCCAGGCAGCATCATGCTGATTTGCAGGGGAAAACTGCAGACGGTTGACCAGCTGGCCAGCAAATCCGAAGAGGTGGTCGTGTTTCCTGGGGATGCTCAGTGAAATCATCTGGCTGCTGCCCGCTCTGCACAGCACAGGAGGAAACGGAAAGGGCTTGCAGAAAACAGCAGGGCTGGTGGGGAGACTGGTTGCCATAACAACAGGGCAAGGCCAGAGCTCCTGAGAAGTTGAGGAGGAAGCAGGCAGGTTTCCGCACTCCACAGATTGCAAGTACGGGTGAGGCCCAGGCCTCGGGGAGCCGTGACCTTCAAGATCTCGGTCCAAGGACATCCCTGCAGCCTCTGCCTTGCATGTGGGGCTGAGAGATGACTCCTGAGCCACAGCCTTGTGAGTGCGGCTTTACTCAGCAGCGCCAGGCCCTGCATGTTGGTCACCTTACAGAGAGGGACTGGCAGGGGACACTCAGTCACACAGTGGGAACCCAGGGGCTTTCCTGCCCCCTCTGCCTGCCCGAGGCCATGGCTCAATCCACACCCTTTGCCTTCTCCACAGACCTTTGCTCAGGCTGTGGAGTGGCCCAGATTCCCTTGTACCTCAGTCCTCATCTCTTCCCAGGCTGGTTCCAGGAGTGCAGCTGGGCCCACTGTCCTTAGGCTGTTCTGCTCTGTATCAAGACTTTGTCACCTTGCGGTGTGAACTGAGCCCCGAGTGGCTCACCAGAGGCTTCCTGTCCAGCCCTGGCACCCCGACCCTCTGTAGACCCTTCTTCTCAATCTGCCAAGAGGCTCCTTGGTGGCTAAGGCTCCTTGTCCTTCTGCCTATGTCGCTGAGACCACCCTTCCTGCCCTTCTAGCCTGGTCACTTGCAGGATGTGTGTTCTCAATTAAGTGTTCTTCTTTACCATGGTGACCTTTTTGTCGCACGCCTGCTCTCAGAGCTGGGTGACAGAATTGCTAGGAACACCCTAGTCAAGTGAGAGGTGTGGGCACAGCTGGGCAAATGTAGCAGGGGATGTGTTGTAACAGGACCTCAGCCAATGCCCTGGGGAGTTCTTGGGCCAGGATAGTCCCTCAGTGATTGGGAAGCTTTGGCCAACCTCTGGACTGGGGAAGCCCTCGGCCAGGGGACAAGGGCGGAGGTGCCACCTGCAGCCATAGCGGCAAATCTTTTAGAGCCTGCGTGCCCAAGCTTCAACCCAGAGTTGTTTATGGCAGAGTGCCAGCGTTGCCCTGTGTGCTGGGCTGCTGTGCCCTTGGCCCAAGGGCCCACAGAGAGGGCCCTGTGTGTCTGTCCACTGCGGCACACATGCCATAGGTTCGCCACCACTGGCCTAGAGGGACCTCAGCTGCTGTGCCAGCTGCAGAGGGCCTGGGGCTGCAGCTGCAGAGTGACACGGCAGGTAGGGGCTACCACTGTCCCTGCAGGCAGGGGCCACAGTTGCCCTGCAGTCTTTCTCCTTCCCTAGTGGCTCCACCTTGAGGTTCGGGGGAGACTTGAAACAGAGGCACTGTGGGAGGCTCCGTGTGTGGCCATCGCTCCAGGCCAGAGAGCCACATTTCACAGCCCTGGGCCAGCAATCCTGCAAGTCTCAGGCGCCGCAGAGACTCGGGGCTGTCACCCACCCTAGGAGCATTCAGGCAGAGTGGGAGCCAGGTCTCGGTGGGATGCTGGTCACCCTGTCACCTGAGGCCTTGCTCTGGGGGCCATAGGATTTCTTTTGCAGCTCATGGGTACAGCTGCTGTTGGGGCCAAACAGCTCTAGACAGTGTGGGTACCTACATTTTTTGCACAGTGTTTTAAGAACACATGAATCTGCGTTTCAGGTCCCGGTGCCTAGTCTTGCCCTGTGGGTCAGCTGAAGGCTAGATGGAGGGGGAGGATCATCACTACTGACCCTGCTGCCCTGAGTACACCCTGCAGGGCTGAGCCCTCTAGCTCACCCCAGATAGCTGCCCTGAACCCACTGAGGTCTCAGACCTTAGTGCAAGAGCACAGCTCCAACCTAAAGGCTGCCGATGGACAGTCGCTGACTCTGTGCCCCGCATCCTCCTGGCTCTTCCTTCCCTTTCACATTTTCCCTTCACAGCGTCTAAACTAGACGGTCAGAATAGATTCTGAGCCTTCAGCCCAGCCACGGGAAAGGCCGGCTGCTCCTCCTGCCTTAGGGAACTCAGGGCCGAGACTCTCTGTCCCGCCTCATGCTCTTACCTCCCCTTCAGCAGGAGTAAAAGCTTGCCTTGTGCCACCTCTTGCCCATGTCTGAGTGCATTCTCACCAACAACTTGAGTCTGGGGCCTTGCTTCTGACCTGGTAGCCTGCAGCCATGGGGGGTACAGTACCCCAACTTTTTTCTGAAAACCACATTCTCGATTTGGGAGGAGTATTGTGGCACCACTCAGAAAAGGCAGGGTGCCTGCAGATTGATTTTGCCTCCTGTCTGGTTTCCAGAGGGACGCTCTCAGCCCCCCATCTCAGCAGAAGCCATTGCTATTTCTGGGGACAGCTGCTGTTTACCCAGCTGGCTCCCACCCACAGCCCGCCTACACGGAGGGTCTGGTTTTGGGTCGCTGGGGACTGTCACCCTGTGCTCTTGCACCTTGGTGCTCTTGCACAGGCTGCACTGCCAGGTGGAGGGCTTCTCAAAAGTCACCCGGAGGTCTGGCCAATCCTGAGTCTCACAGCAATGAAAGGGCTTCTGTTCTCCTGTTTACTTTCCCTTCTGTCAGGGGCGCCTGGCTGAGGTGGAGGGCAGGCTGCCAGCCAGTCTGTGAGCTTTCAGCAAACCCAAGGCACTCCTGGAAAAGGCATCCTTGAAACAGAAGCTTCTAGAAATGTTAACAGAAGCACCCAAAGAGAGAGAGAGCGAGCACCCAGGCTCCATAGCACCAGTATGTTTCTTTTGCACATGAACTCAACATCAAACCGTACTGGTTATGGCACTCCAAATCCCATAGCCATATGCAAGAAAGGGGCAGAAAGTCGTGTGAGGTGACTTGCACGCACGCACGCACGCACGCCCTGACGGTGGTAGTTCTGGAGCCTCTTACCCATTGCGTCTGCATCTTGTGCACAGCACTTCAAGCGTATACAAAGTTAAAGCCCTTGAGCTCACTTTTGTAGCCCTGGCTGGTCTCGCACTCACAGCAATCCTCCTGCCTCAGCCTCCCAAGTGCAGGGATTACAGGCGCGCGCCACCACGCCTGGCAAGGCACACATATTCTAAACATGTTTTCTGTGTGTGGAAAGTTGGAAAATAAATGAGCACCTCTGTGCCAGCGCCCAGCCCAGCCATAGCAACCACGCAGCAAACCCCTTCACCTCTGCCTCTGTTCCCTTCCACTAACTGGATGAGTTCAAAGCAGGTTCTAAAAGGCATGCAACCCCACGGAACACATTTTAGCGTTTCTAAGGGCTAAGAAGATGCTAGGCGAGGCTGCCTGAGCAGTTTGTTTGTAGGTTGAATTATATCAATGACTCCATGTTGCAGCCTATTATACAATCACAACTCCATTATCATGACTGCATTAATAAAAAGCCTGAATTCTCTAATTTAATAAAAATTCAAGCAGTAGCCAGATTTCTCTAATGGTTTCATAATTTTCATTTTTAGAATTGATTTGAGTCAGGCTACAATGTTCCCATGTTTTGTTGATTGATAGTTTTCTTAAGTTTTAATTTGTGATTTCTCCCCCCCCCCCTTTTTTGATGAAAGACTTGTCCTTTTGTTTTGTGTCATTTCCCATGTGTCGGTTTGTGTGGACTGCATTCCTCAGACGTTGAAAATGTCCTTCTAGTCAGTCATTCGGAAGGGCAATGCGCAGAAAGACGATTGTAGGACCTGAAGACTGTGGTTAATTACAGCACATTGTGTGCTTGAAGATTGCTTTGAGCAGATTTTAAGTGATCTTCCTGCAGAAGAATATGTGAAATAATACATTTGTTAATTAGCTAAATTTAGCCATTCTCTGTTGTCATGTTGTACACTGTAAGCATATGTAACTTTTGTCAAGTGATATTTAATTAATTGAAAAAGTCCCTATCTTCTGTTAGAACTGAGGGAGGGATGGGGTTAGGCTTCGGGTAGAGTCTTCCCTGAGGATGTGTTTCTTCCAGGTGACACTGAGGAATCCCACCCTCTTGCTTCTTTGTGATGTTAAATAGCTCAGAGTCCTGGTCCACCCATGATAAAGGTCCTCAGCGTTTGCCCCTAACCCTGGCCCATGTCATCACGTCATCAACAGTCACAGCACTGTGAGATTGTTCTTTCAGCATTAGCTGGAGTCCCTCCCAAAGCCTCGCTGTCACTCTGGGTCTGAGCCCGGATGCCAAGCAGCGGTGTGCATTCTTGGCTAAGGACTTTCCTTGTCTGTTTAACTTCCCACGCTGATCAATGTCTCCTTTCCCTTTGGCCACCAAGGCCCAGGTTTTTCCTTTGCATCCTCCAAAGGTGATCAGAGAGTATTCTTTAGAGTACTCTTATTGATTCAAAGGTTTGTCATAGCTGATGGGTTTTCATTCACTGCACTCTGGGTTTGTCCTCCAGTGGCCCCACCTTTGGCGGCTGGAGGCCCTTTGTTTCTCCCAGAGCTTCAGTAGCCCATGACAACTCTTCCTTTCTGGCATGATGTTTCTGGGCTTACCTTGTGTCTTAGTTACTCTTCTCTCGTTGCTGGGACAAATACCTGACACTCAAAGTGAGGGAAGGAAAGGCTTATTTAAGCTCACAGTTACCGGAGATTTCAGTCCAAATTCGGCTGGCTCCAAGGCAAAGAGGCACAGGCAGAAAACAACCTTTCATGGTGGCGGGCAGCAGCAAGAGCGCAGGGAGAGAGCTAGCAGCAGCTCTCTTCCTCCTTTATATTGAAATGCAATCACCTGCCCCAGGGCAGGGGCAGCACCCATTTCCACAATAATGAATTACAAATTCCAGAAGCAGCCCCGTGACAACGTGAGGCTTTGGGGGGTCACCTACGCACAAACCATAGCACCTTGTCTCTTTCTGGACAAGACTTGGAATTCGCCATGGCTTGGAGGAATGTTGGTTCCCGCCACTGAACTATGATCTCTAGACATGATGGCCCAGGCTCCGGGATGCCTGTCATTCCCGGGATGGCCCTTGTTTTGTGTCTCACCAGTGGACGGAGCTAGAGACTGCTGTTTTCTTTTTTACAGACACAGTGTGTTTGTATTGACATTGTAGGTTCATTGTAGACACAGGCACTGATACCCCTGTCTACCCTGATGCCTAGCAGTAGTGTAAGCACATGCTTTGCCCTGTATATCTAACATCATCACTCTTGAAAATGTCTTCATATTTGTGTAGGTCTCCGGGTCCTTAGTTGTATCCTAATAAGCATGCACAGTTAAATTAAAACACACAGTGAGTGTGCTTTAACATAGTAAAGCAATTTCTTATTGGATATAAACTTGCCATGTAGATTAGTTCATTTGCTTTCCAGGAAAATTTATTGCTTCTTTAATCTTGTGTTAGATTGGTCAGACTTTGTCATGGTTCAGCGAGGTCTGCAAAACAAACTGTGCTAACAGCTCCCCTCTCTGCTCCCTCTGCTGTGTTCCTTTATCCTGTGATAGATAACTGAGATTTTGGCTTTTCTTTATTTCTTAAAATAATATATATGTGCACATACGCGCGTGCGCTCGCGCGCACACACACACACACATACACACACACTCATGCTCTCCCTTAAGGTGAAAGGCGGCACACTGAACCCATAGCATCTGTACCTGTCAACAATACTCCCCTTCAGTGCCCAGTAGATACCTTCCTTACCCTTTTGTTCAGCTGTATACTACTCCATTCCTAGGTATGTTCCACTTTCGCCTCTTGCCTCTGGGCTTGTTCCTAGTCTTTGGCTGTGACACGTTGTTCTGGTCACGTGTCTTCTCATCTTTGCAACGTTCATGTAGCTAGACTCCTGGGAGCGGAGTGCTAGGCGCCAACTGCATGCAGGTACAGTACTGCTGGGCTGTGCCAGGTTTGTGCGGCTGTACCATTTTGTGTCCCCAGCAAGTTTAGGTTTAGTTTTGTTTTTGCCGCTGAGGACCAAACTCAAGGCTTCCAGCTTGCTAGGCAAGCGTTCCACCCCTGAGCTAAATCCCTAGCCCTGACCCCAGCAGAAGTGCGGGCGTCAGGGCCAGGGAGATAGCTCAGCAGCATAAGCGCCTGCCTTGCACATGCAAGGTCCCAAGTTTGATCCCCGGTACCACAAAAAAGAAAAAGAAAAAGAAAAGTGTGTGTCTGCCTCTGTCCCTATAGCCGCATCCGCAGGGTACATCGATGGGCGAGCTCAGGGGTTTTTGTCACTCTAATGGATCAGAAGTTGCAGCTCATAGGTGTTTACCGAGTCCTTTCATGTGACGATGGGCAAGTAGCCTTTTCCCCACATGCAGTTTGTCTGTGCTTTGAGACCTGTTCTTGAGACCATGTTTCCTGGTTGGAAATCTCCATATTTTGAGAACTGAAATATTTTGCAAAGCAGAAAGTTCGAGGGGCTGCTGCTGAAATTCTGTCACCAGATGGCGCCCGGCCTGGCTGGGCAACTTCTCTTCCAGCATCCGCTGGCTTCTCCATATGGCCTCTCAGCATGGGCTCATCACGGTGTGAGCTTGTCGTGGCATGGTGGCCCAGGACAGCCAGCCCATTTCCATAATCACCCCGAGCTCCAGGGGCGTCCCAGCTGGTGCTACCTTGACTTAGAGGGCAGGCGTCACCCTGGGTCCTGTGTTCTCTTGCTCCCAAGCCTCGCGGAGGGAACTAACCTCCCCCCTCAATGGAGGCACAGTGAGGCTCTACAGAACCATGGTGGAGTCCTGTGGAAGGAGACCCTGAGATCTTGCAAGGCAGCCTGCTGCACTTGTCTGGAGGCTAAAAGACGCAGAACCCCTGGTCCAGAGACAGAGTGCCCTGTGATGACGGCTGACATTTCCCGGGCACTGCGCACCTGGGCTCAGTGCCCCCCCAAGTGCCATGTGATGCGGGTGCCCCCGGGGCCTCTAGCATGGATGTGACTGCCCCTCCTGATCCCAGACCCCCGTCTGCAACCTCCTGCAAGACAGCTGACTTACCAGCCGGGGGCCTCGGGTGCAGGTTGTGCCTCAGCAGATCCGTCAGCCTCGTCTTCTGCCCACTGCCTGGCGCTCCTGAGGGATGCAGTCTCTGTGGCAGCAAGCCTCGAAGGCAGTGTTCTTTCCAGGCAGGAGGGTGTCCCGGTCACCCATCCCTGCATACTTTCACAAGGGCTGCTCCTTGGCTGTCAGGTGCTAGTGCTGCAACCCACGCAGCAGTACGGTGCTGAGCGGGGACAATGGGAGATTAAAAAAAAACTAGACACGGTGGGGAGACGGCTCAGCAGTCTGAGCACCTGCCTGGCAAGTGCAAGGACCTGGGCTCGAACCCTGGTACTACATGGCCTCACGCTAGCCAGCCACCAAAACCGGGCTGGTGGCTCATGCCTGTAATCCCAGTGCTGGGGAGGCTGAGACAGGAGGAATCACTATGAGTCCGAGCTGTGTAGTGAGACCCTGTACCAAATCAATCAATCAATAAATGTATGTCTGTTTCTCTTCTCTTATTCCTGGGACAAACACCCAACACTCAAAATGAAGGAAGGAAAGGTTTATTTAACTCACAGTCACTGGAGATTTCGGTCTATACTCAACTGGCTCTAAGGTAGAGGGGCACATGGCAGAGAGCAGCCTTTCATGGCTGCGGCAAAGAGCCGAGAACGCAACAATGGCTACAGAGAACAAGTCCATCTCTCTGTCTCCCTTAAGTTACATTCAGGCTATCCGCCCCAGGCTGGGGGTGGCACTCACACCCATAACCCCAGCAGAACTCAGACCCATAATCCCAGCCTCAGATTACGAATTGATCACAAACTGTAGAACTGCACTCAGTGGCTGCATAAGGCTTTGGGGGGACAAATACATACAAACCGTAACCATAAATAAAGAACTGATTTTATGGAAGAGGAAGCTAGACATGTACTGAAAGGAAAGTGGGGACCCGGTGGGATCCGACCTCCCTCCTGGAGAGGCAGCCGCAGCGCTGCGCAGTCTGCATCTTTATTTATGCACAGTAAAAGGGGTGGGAGGAGGCGGGGTGGGCCCAAAGCACCAGGTCTCAGTGTTCTGCTGCTGCGGGCGCTGAAAGCAAAAGGTTCTCAGCCTCCGGGCCGCAGCTACCAGGCAGGAACACAGGGCTGACACCTGCGGCGCCGCCCAGCTCTGGCAGGAACGTGTGCTGGATCACTCTCTGGCACATAACGGCCGTGTGGCTTTCCTTGTCAGGAGGACCCCAAGGTGCTCCTGTCCCTTTCCACGCCCCCGTCCGCATGTGGAGTTGGTTACGAGCACAGGGGAATAAGATAACGACCCAGGGGGAATAGATGAAGGAGAAACTGCAAAAGGGCTTGAAGCCGCGGGACCCAGGCGACCCCTGAGCAGACACCCTGGGTCTCTGGAAGGCATTGCAACCCCAGACTGCCAGGGCTAGGAATGCTGGTATATACTTTCTTCCTGTAAAATGTTTTTTTTTTGTTTTGTTTTGTTTTTGCGGAACTGGGGATTGAACTCCGGTCCTTGCATTTGCCAGGCAAGCGCTTATTCTACTGAACTATCTCTCCAGCTCCAAACAGCTTTTGGTTAAGATTACTCTTTTTTTTTTTTTTTTTAAATCCCAGTACCAGGGATTGAACTCGGAACCCTGTGCTTAGCAGGCAGGCACTTAGGCTGCTGAGCTATATCCCCAGCCCTGGGGATTGTTTTTGTGTAACAAATACCTGTGTGCCTTACCGACGTCAGACCACCAGGGGACAGACCCACGAGCCCTTGTGCCACCCCACGCACTTAGGCAGAGGAGGCCACACAGCTGCACAGGCGCTTCATGCCTCGGTTTCCTCCCAACGACCCCTCCAACCAGGGCACAGATCGAACGGCAGGAGGTAGGTCGAGGACCCAGCAAGCACTCAGTCCCTGTAGCGATCCGCCTGATGGCCGTGACTGTGACTTGTCCCCCGCTGCCCTGGGACGAGGCGAGTCTGGGAACCAGCACACACACTCTCCTCGACAGCCATGCCAGCTCTGACTGTCCCCAGCAGCCATGGCACTCTCTGAAGGGCAGCAGGTGACCCTAGTTTGCTTGTCACAGAGATGGACAGCAAGAGGGACAGGGACAGAGAAGGAAGGAAGCTAAAGGCTCACCTTTGTCAAAGAGACCAGGGGGATCCCAGTTTTAGGTTCGGTTTCTAGGGCCTCCCTGAGTGAGGCGGAAGCAGGGAAGCGCTGGGTGGGCCAGGACCCGGCAGACCTCCCGCTTCGTGTGGGCAGGGCCCTGGTCAAGAGCGGGAGAGAGACTTCACTGTTACCCTCCAAGAGCTGGCGTGATTTTCACTTTTTAAAGAATCTCCAGAGTGAATCCACCTCTGGGTTGTTGAATTCGTTCAAACCTGATGAATACATCAACCATTAATGTGTGTGCCTCTCGGAGGCCTGGAAGGGACCCCTGGATCGGGTCGCTCCTCCTTCCTCTCACTGTGTGTGGAATGTTCTGTACAGTTCTGCACAGAGCTCCTTATCCCTGGTGCCAGCGTGACTGAGCTCCACGCGAAGGATACATGAGGACGCACTCGCTCCGAAGGGGCTGTGAACACAGGCCCTCTGGGTCAGCGCTCGGCTCCCACAATGGCAGGAACAGAATTCCATTAACTGGGTACAGTGGGTTCAACTGGCCTGCGTGAGTCACTGAGGTTCAGGGTTGTGCCCCAAGTGGTGCTGTGTTGATTTTGTTCCCTGTTTTAATCTTTGCCATAGGTTGTGCTTTTGGATGGCACGGAGTAGACATCACCAAAGGGCTGTGGTCTTACTTTTTACCCTAAGTGGCCGGAGACACCATGAAGCACTAAAATTGTCCTGGCACTTGGGCTGGCCTGATGACAAGGGTTGGTGGCCTTGGCGGGCTAGCATAACACAGTGCTGTCCTGCGAACTTTCTGTGACAGTGGCAGGCGCCGTGTCACGGGGCCCTGGTGGTGGGGCTCATGACCGAGCGGGGATGTTCTCATGGCACGTGGTGCTCATGTGCGTTTGCACGGCCCAGGGCGCTGCGCCACCTGGGTAGAAGAACAGGCAGACGCCAAAGAGCACACAGCTCACGAGCTGGGATTGTTGTAACTGGGGGAAAACACAACCAACCGGCAGGTGTAACCTTACAGTTCCTGACACCCAGGAGGCCCTTGAGGTGGAAGTGACAGCAGGGAGAGGGTACCTGGGCACCCGGGAGGGTCTTGGACTCTGTTGGCAGTGGAAAGTTTCAGAAGGTTTTAAGCAGCAAAGATCCAATCGTAAGAACATTTTTCTTGAATTTATACATGCCCAAGACACAGAGTGGCTTTGTCCTGTCCCAGCCAATGTGTCACTGTGGTGCATAGTTTTTCAGTTCCCAAGTGGCTGCTGATTTCAGCTTGATAAGCCGCTGACGCTGGGATTTGCCCCTAAGTCCCTGGCAAAATCAGGGGTCTCTTGCTGTTTTAGCCCAAGGCCTGGTTGTCAACTGTCCACACAGAAGGGAGACTTTGCTGTCCCCCACCCGCACCCCCTGCAGAGCAGGAGCGTGAAGTGAGTGGGCCAGGGTTCACAGCTGAGCCCCACAGCTGAGTCACACGTAGACTTCGGGGACTTTCTGTTCACATGTTTTACTTCTTATTTTTGTTTCATTGATTTTTTTAACCTGGCCCCACTGTAAGTCTCCAACCAGCCTGACTCTCCCAGCCCCTAACCTGCCTGCCAGCCGCAGGGAATCCAGCTTGTGGCAGCAAACGGAAACCTGAAATGTCACCCAGCATGCGAAGGCAGATTGATTCAACGTTGAGGGGCACCGACTTCTTAAAAGTGTCAGGCCCGGAAGGCTCGGGGAGTGAAGTTTGTACGGGGTTGCCAACGGGAGGCACAGAGGCAGATGGCTTGGCATCTAGGGACTGGTCCACGCACAGCTCATCACAGGGACCCGCCATTTTGAGAAACAGAAGTAACAGAAACTGAAGTACACCAGGGGTTACCTGGGCAGCTAACAGAAATTAAAGTATATTGGCTGATGGGGACCATTTTCTGCCACAAGCCCAGCACCAGAGGCTGTCATCAACAAGCACAGGAAGGGAGATGGGACAAGGGATTGGAGATACCCAACATTTATACAGGAGACGTCAAAGGACTGGCCCCCTGAGGTGCCAGATTGCCCAAGAAACTGTAACCGCAGATGTTCATTGGGTTCTCCCCGCCTGATCCCCTGACTTCTCTCTGGCCCCATAAGAGGGACACACTTCCTTTTGGGGCAGAAGGTCTTGTGCTCTCTGCCTGAACCCAGGCACAATAAATCCCACGCTGGCTGCCTTTACACAGGCCCGGTGGTCTCTGCTGTGTACACGCGTCACACCCACCGTGAATTCATGTGGGATTCTCCTCTGCTGTACAAACCTTCCTTCTACCCGCTTAAGCACATTAGGCATTCCCCCTGTTCTCTTCTTTCTTGAGGAAGTCACCTTGGGAGCCATGTGGCCTGCTGTGACCGGAGCATCCTCAGCGTTTCCTCGGGCTCCCTTTCTGAAGTGGGAAGAACAGACTGCTCTACCTTCAGGTCATTTGGATGCTCCCAGTTGATTTGTCACGGAAGCGTAAGATGTGCAGAGCTCCCGGGAGTGGGCTTGTTAGACAGAGGCAGCGGGTGTTGTGGTCAAGCTAAGTTGCTATGAAATTCACGTCTGAACTTTCCAGTAAGGCCAGAGATTTCCCACCTTTACGTGGAAAGTTAAATCACAGAATTTCAAGGCTTCTGTGTTTTGGAATCAATTACTTTTCAGCCATTCTATATTTCAGAAAATTAAAAGAGACCAGGAAGATGTTACTCAGCTCAAACCTTGACGAAGCTGAATGAGAATCTAAGCGACTAGTCAGGGAGGTGGCAGAGAGGGGACCTGCAGACCATTAAGCCTATGTGGCCCCCACTGCCTGCAGGCCCCACCGGGACCACAGGACCTTCAGGAGAGAATGACTTCATGCTGCACAGCGCGCAGAGGGAGAAGCTATGGCGGCACCACCACGGTCCCTGCGAGCGTGTCATCCTCATGGCGGAGCCGGTGGCCTCCATCTGTACCCAGCACAGACAGGAAGGTGCGTGCCCCGGGCCTCCTTCCCTGCAGTGGGAGACTCAGACGCTGCACGCTGCAGGCCGAGGGAGCTGGCTGGCAGCGAGGTCCGTCCTTTCCAGG
>PVKN010021738.1:0-15416 GCA_004027915.1 Capromys pilorides
GTCATAGAATTAACTGTTGTGTATCAGAAGAATTGTGAGAATATATAGCTATATTTTATGAAGCATGTATGTATGTACTTATTTAATAAGGTGTAATTCTGTGAGGTAGGAAGATTGTTTATGGTTTTATCTTTGATGCAGGGATTAAAAAATCACTGCTCAGCTTTTTATCAGTCCATGCTCGTGGCACATGGCGACTGCACTCATTGTGGGAAGTTGGTACACATGCATGGCACACCTTAATTCTATTTCTCTCCCCCTCTTTTCTCCATCTCAAGATCCCATTTACTAAAACTGTGTCTTCCTGGTCGCTCTTGTTTAGCTTCTCCTTTGTTCTTCAAGTGTTTTATGCTTTGGATGTCCCATATAAGAGAAGTTATATGATGCTTAAGTTTATATTTTGACAAACAGAATAGATTTCTTTGGTCAGGATCATGAAGCAAACAAGGAAGTAGAGAGCTGAGATTGTAGCTTGAACCTAAGACCTTACACTGTTTCAGCTGTATATGCAAAATGAGGGTAGGGAAGGGAGGCCAAATAGATCAGCAGATTAAAGTGCCTCTTAGGCAGATGCAGCAGCAGGGGTTCAATCCCCACTGTGCCATGTCAGCCCTGGCCCCAGGGCATGATGAGACAGCGACGGAGACTGGGCGTGGTGGCATGCCCCTGTAATCCCAGCACTTGGGAGACTGAAAACAAGAGGATCACTATGAATCCAATCTACATAGTGAGACCCTATAGACCCTGTCCTAAAAAGATTACTTAAAATAAAAATGAGGGTAGGGATTGGCAAACCCGGCAGTTCAGGAAACCAAGTTCACTCTCTTTGGGAGCTTCCTAAGAATTTTGAATTTTAATTCTGGCTCTTGAGATCCCATGGTTGTCCTACTTCTATTTTTTCTCAAGGCCTGATTGTTGAGATTAGAAAATTCTATGCACTACATTTTCAGATAAGTTATTCCTTATACTTTGCGTATCAAGAGTTGGCTTTTTTTTTTTTCTGGAACTGGAGATTGAACTTAGGTCCTTGTGTTTGCCAGGCAAGTACTTATTCTACTGAACTATCTCCCCAGCACCAAGAGTTGGCTTCTTTGATCTTAACCACAGAATGCTAACTGCTTATCCACATATACCCTCTCATGTCTTATGGCTCACTTCTTCTTCTTCAATTGTTTATTTTTATTAGTGCATATTTGCAGCTCCTGAGGACCACATTCCTAGTAGGTAATCTGTACACACACCTCATGCATCTTCCTTCTCTTTGCCTCCTTCTGTTCCCATCCTGCCCTGCTTCCTCCAACCCTTGATCGCCTTCCCATTTGACAAATATCTGACCTCTACTTCCTACTATCTGTCCTGTATTTTTCCTTATTCATAGTTTGGATTTCTCATATAAGATGCACTTTGCGCTTTTGCATAACTTGAATACATATTTGGAAGTAACCAAAGTGAAGCTGTCTTTTCTGTTCAGGAACTCAAAACAATAACAACTTCAAAAGGTATTTATATGATTTATATATAGATACTACGGCAAATGTGCCACGTGGCACAAATGCATATATTTTCCCCTGTAAAACAGCGTTTTCAAGGGTTTTGACTTATTACATGTGCAAAAGAATCACATTTTTCTAATGGGCATGTTCTTTCTGTGTTCTCACGGGCAATATGTGCAGGCAGTAGCATAGAGAAATGGGGTGCTTGCGAATGAGGCCAAGTGGGAAGGGGGAGGTAGGAGTTGGGCAGGAACCCCCTGCAATGCTCGCAGAGATAACCTCGGGGAGCCGCACCGCACAGGACCCCGTGCAGAGCAACAAGTTCCGGGTGGGTCAGTGGCGGCCAGGCTCAGCTGCATCTCTCTGCCCTGTGCCACATTGCTTTGAAGCACTTTTTTCTTCTTCCTTTAACTCGAAGTTTGTTATTGCTCCTAGCAGTTACCTTTACCCTGGTTATGGAGCATCAGTGAGTAAGAACAAACTTCATTCTCCCAATAACCCAATAACCTAGTGTGGTAAGTTTTATTACTCTGACTTGACAGACAAAGAACTTGACATTCAAAGTTTATTCTTTTCTTCTCTCTCTCTCTTTTTTTTTTTTCCAGCAGGGATCAAACTCAGGACCTTGTGCAGGCAGGCACTTATGCCAGTGAGCTATATTCCTGGTCCCACAAGGACGTTAAATATCTTCCTCAGAACTTTCTGTTAGTTGGTAGCTATGCAGAAGTGGAAGGCAGATCCTTATTTTCATCTCTTCCTTTCTCCCTCCGGTAGTCTAGCAGCTGTGAGTTCTTCCCAAATGGTTTTTTATGGCCCCAATCTCTGGATCCTCGTCTTCCCCTCCTGGTCTCACTCTTATGTGAACTGCTGAGAGAAAATTATAACTAGTGCATCGCATTGCAAGGGGTGTCCAAGAAGCAGTGCTGGGGATTTTGAGCTAAGGTAGAGAGGAGCTACAGAGTTAATACATGAATGGTTGTTCTTTCTGTCTTGCTTATGGATTTATCATTATATGTTAATGTTTGCATGCACTGTGTTTGCTTGTGGGGTTTTCACAATTCAAGTCCTCACAGTTTTAAACTCATGACCTGACTAAACATTTGCTATTTCATGTTTCATACCTCAGTGTCTGCATTTTCCATTGAGTTAGACGATCATTTTCATCTTAACTTTACAGCAATGAATAAATACAAGTTTCCATTTTGTATTTCACAAGTATTTTATAATCTCATGAAGTCCTTTGGTAATGGGGTACCATAGAGCAAACTATATTGTCAAGTATTTATTATGTGTAAATCATAACGTGCCCACTCCTTTAATAAGTGCTGGGAGAAGGTAGAAGTCATAAAAGACTTGCATTCTACTCTCACAAACTTTACAAGCCAGCAAGGATTATAAAATAATGGGGAGAGAATATCAAGCAGTATGAGTCAGTCTATGCTGAATTATGAGGTGGCAATTAGAAAGTGTGAGAGTTTATAGAAATGGGTGATTGGTGGGGTTGGAGCTGCCATGGGGGAAGTGGGATTTCAGTAGTGTCTTTGAGGACAGCATCCCTTGACTACAAAGAGAGAAGATAAAATATATTAGAACAGAAGGATGTGTGAAAGCAAGGCAGCAGAAATGAAAACTACCAGCATGTATGATTGAGGTGAGAGCCTGCTTAGGCAAGTGCAGGGACTGGGTTCAATCCTTGGCACCACGGGCCACACCAGCCCTGTCCTTGGGTGTGCTGAGCTGGCTACTGAGACCAAGTGTGGTGGTGAACACCAGTAATCCCAGCATTGGGGAGGCTGAAAACAGGAGGATCACTAGGAGTCTGAGCTGCATGGTGAGAGCCTGCACCAAATGCATAAAGAAAAAACGATTGAGGTGATTAAGAAACCTTTCTGCTACCACGTTTATTGATTTAATACCTGTCACATCCCAGCAATTGCCTCTCTGTGCCTAGGACATTTTTGTGTTTGTCACTACCATTCTGTTGCTCTTCACACAATGATCTTTCTTATTCCAACACCTCGTATTATATGGACAATGCACTTTGAACTTCATTATTTTAATTTATGGTAGTGAAATAATATTAATTAATGAGTTATTTTATGTGTATATATCAGCACTTAACACAACATTGGGCATATCATTCACACTCAGTAAATGTTATTGTTTGCATATGGGTACAAGACTTAATTAATTTTTAAGAAAAGCACTGTTTCTTCTTTTATGTAAGCAAAATGGTTATGAGACAGACTAAAGTGTATGTCACCATCCCAGCTATTGTAATAGTGGGCCAAAATGTTTTGTTCTCTAATATCTTGGAAGAAGTGGGAAGAGGAGGACAAGAAAGAATTCTGTCACTTTGAGAATATGCCCATGAAAATCTAAGTGTGACAAGCTATCTAAGATATGGAAGGGTGCATATCTCTACCTCCCACTTGGTAGCACTGGGTGGTGTGATAAGATCTTGGGTTCTGTGGCAGACCCGTGGGTGGCCTTTCTTGGGAGCATCTCAGAAACCGTTCTCCTTGGCCAAGTCATGAAATCAAATTTTGTTTGGAAAACTCACTGTCTTATACATTTCATTGAAAGCAAGCACATCATAGGTATCTATTTTCAGCACAACTTCATTGGCCATAACTAATACACTCTTTACACTGAGACAAACTTTACTAAGTACTGGCCTGGGTACGAGGCGCTCCTGGAGTGAAGACATTTCAAAGACATTTTAATACAGTGGCACCATGCAGAGGGCATTAATCTTTCTTGTGATTTCCTCTTATTGTAACAATGGAAAAGGCTTCTAATGTACAAACCTCGTTAAATCAATCATCTTGGGAATTTAGATGCACAGTGTGATAAAAGCAATAACTCTCTCTACCTTTAGGCAATTTTCCATATGTTTTCGAAGTTAGGATTTGGGCTAGATAAGCTCTTTGACGGATTTCTGATTCAGCTTCAGTTGTATTATTTGAGTTTCGCTTTATTAGCCAGAAGAAATACAAAGCTCTAAATGACCAATAAAATGTTTCATTTTTAGATAGTATTTATTCTTTACACAATTACTTGGACATTTTCTTTACACCTTTAAGCTGTAAGTACACCGGTAGAATATAACGTAAAACATGTTAATTTGGAACAAGAAACTGTTTATGCTGTTCTTTACTTATTTACAATCCTCTGCGATTTTTATTTAAGAATTTGACTGCTGTTATTTGACAAAGCGATTTAATGAAGATTAAAAAGTGTGAGGAACATGCCAGAAGGAAAATGTCCTTAGACATACAGATTTTGCCTCGATTTAACTTCTTCCTGTTTGTAGATTGAAAAGTACATTGGAAAGGAACAGAACTTCCAGAAAATTTTAAATTTAGACCTCCATGCACATAGGTTATGCCTACACAATGACAACATTAGTAGTGGCAGGTGGGAGTGACAAAGTGTAGGAGGCACTGTTTTAATGCTAGAATGAGCTCGGCCAGAGGAAGTGCACAATTGAAACATTTGCTTTAAATCACTCTCTGCTGCTATATTAGGGAAAGACATAGATTCAAAATGTTAACTTTGTCTTGATTTCATTACATGCCACCCAGCATTTGTCTGGCTAGAGTATATCCGGGAGTTTCAAGGCAGGATAGATGATCCGAGGAGGTCTAAGGGGACACAGGAACACCCGAGTGCCACTGTTTGTGGACCTGCGTAGAAAATCACCTGTAGTCGCTTCACTTAAATGTCATTTCAGTAGATCTCCAGTGAACTTTGCTTATACTATGCTTATTGGTTCCAGCACACCTAGCCTAGTTCTATAGACCAGTTGGGGAACTCTTACTCTGGACTTGGGAATTCCACAAATCAATATCATATTGAACCAAGTTTCTGGCTGCCTTCCCATGGTCCCTGGCTTGGCATTTCTAGAACTCCTGTTCACTCTTTCAGGGACTTTGATTCTGTATCTATATGAGACTAGAGTTTCCTAGTTGTATCATAGTGTTTATCTCTGTTCCAGTTTCACACCATCATGTGTCATGAAATTGTTAAAAATAGAAATGAAACAGTTTGTTGAAACCGAATTGTATTATTGAAATGCAATTCATGCTTGCTATCAGAAAATTTTAAACACTGATAATAATATTTCAAAAGCTACATCATACATATATTGGTATTTATGTATGTAGAAGCATACATGCGTATAACTAAAAACATTTTATAGGACTAAGGTTATATTGTGTGACCTCAGAAAAAGGGCATGTAAAGTCATAATTGAGTTATTTCATGTCCTAGTGGATCACTGATTCTATAGTCCATACACATCTGTGAAACAATTATTTTCTTCAGAAAGCTATAGCTTCACTAAACTCTACAGTCTTAAAAAACCGTGATCAAAATATATGGTGAATGCTTAGACTTATTTTTAAAAAAATATTATAATAAGACTTTTTTTTTTTGTACCAGGGATTGAACTCAGGACCTTACCCTTGCCAGACAGGTGCTTATGTTACTGAACTATCTCTCCAGCCTTTACTTTCTGCTTTGCCAAATTGGCAATTCGTTGCCAATTTCTGAATCAGTTTACTTGTATTGCAGTTTCTGTCAAATAAAAACATGGCCTACCCTCATGTTCTTCATTCAACAGATCTGGCGCTGTGCAACTTTTGCTCTTCCTTCACGTCAAAATGATCATGAAAGGCCAATGTTTTAAATCTTTTCAGGACGTCAAAGCAGCTGTGACTATACAACTAAAAATCTCCACGAAAGAGAACTTCCAGAACTGCTTCAGAAAGTGACAGGAACGAGGGGATGAGTGTGTGTGAAGCGATGGAGCTGAAGGGCAATGTGTCTTTTACTATAATAAATTTAAAAAAGTAAATGTTCACCAAATAGTTTGATCACACCTCATATGTGACTAAAAGCTTACATGACAGCTAGGTAAATGTATCCTCCATTTTTGGACAAGTTGGACCTGAGAGAAGGAAGTGAGCCACGGAGTTCAGTGATTGTCTCCTCTGAGAGAGTAGTGGCCATCTTTCACACACGCTTTGTAAAGATGGCTTACATCTGAGTGACATCATATGTGTTTTCAAATTAGAACACTCATTCCTTCTTTCCTTCTCTTTTACCCCCGTCTGTCTCATCTTTCTCCAGTTTTATCGTTGTCTTCCTTTGACAGCACTTTGACCTGAAGGCGTTTCCAGGAAGCTTTGCTTCTGCCTTTCTCGGAAATGAACCTTACCAGGCTTCCGTCTGTGACTGTCTACCTGTTAAGCTGCTCAGAATGCAGCCTTTTTTTTCCCTTTGACATGCAGAGCTGGAGGAACTGAATGAGATCTTTCCGATTCTCCATTTATTTGACCTCGGTATTATTTTGAGATTTGAAAATTTGGACTAATGGAAGACCTTCAGTGGCTGGAAAGGAAAGCATTCTTAAGGAAAGCACTCTGGGAATAATTTAATTACCTGCCAGAGGGAATGGGAGCAACTTAAAACCTGGCCAGGAGTGAAGAGTGCGGATCATTTGGGGGAAGATTTGGAAATAAATGCTGTTTCACGTTATCAGTTGTTTGATTACATAGTTTCTGTTATTATGCTATGTAACAACATTGAAATGTATATATTAAAACTATTCTTTTCATACAACTAGAGACATTCTGTCACAATACATTATGATAAAGTATTATATGACCATGGCTATTGTGCTGTTCGTCTTTCCTCTGTCTCCCCTGTGTCTGTTGGGCAGCAACTTTCATATATGACACAGAACGTTGCCAGGTGTGGTGGGACTCCAGCCTTGAGGTGGAAGCAGGAGGGCCATAAGGCTAGGCCTGGGCTATATACGAGAGAGAGAGAGAGAGAGAGAGAGAGAGAGAGAGAGAGAGAGAGAGAGACCCAGAGAGAGAGACAGAGAGAGAGACAGAGACACAGAGACAGACAGAGAGACAGAGACAGGGTGACACAGAGAGAGAGAGAGACAGAGAGAAAGCTAGAGTGAGACTTGGTTGTGCAAGTGTGTGCTGATGAGACAATGGAGCTCTAGATTTGTTTTAACAGAGAAAGCACTCCGTTAATGATGTGGTCAGATTTCCTTTCTCGCTCTCTGCTGTGAAAGGCCTGGACACTCTGTTCCCGGCCGGGTCGGCCCTTCGCTTCAGCTCTTGTCACCACACCGGTGCCCTGCCTGCTCCTCAGCTTCCCACGGGGAGAGGGCACCTTCCTTCCCATCCTGGCTGTGTGCCTGGCTACTGCGCTTGTGTACCCTGCTCCCCATCCTGGCTCTACTCTAGTCTTCCCTGGTGGCCAACACTGATTGCACGCCTCTGCTCAGTATCCAGAATGCTTTATAGGCCCCTGGTGCAGCCAGGTTGATTCCAGGAGGCTTCTCTTTGTCTTTGTGCCTGTGGTATTTCTGCCATTTCCGATGCTATGTTTTCTTCATCTAGTTTTCAAGTGAAACCAACTTAGCCAGCAAATCTCCAAGACAAAGGCTTAGATTTGCATCCTGCCTCATTGCTGCCATGCTCACAAGGATTCTGAGAATGGACTCAAGTGTTAGGGCTCCCCGAGGGTGTGACATGTGGTTTTTCCAAAGTCAACTCCTGAGAAAGTAGTATTTACATCTGAGATATTAGAAAAGAAAAAGCTTTGACATTGCTGACTGGCTTTGGGCGATGGATAAAGTGGGGGGTGGGTACTGCAAATGAAGGCTAGGCACCAGGTGCTGAAAAGAACAGAAACTTTATAAAATTCATCCTGGGATTGGGGGAAGGGTTGTTGAGCAGTGCCGAGGCCTGATGAAGATTGAATAATGTTTGAAATTGCTCTCTGCATAGAGGGGTCCAAGCAGAAGCACCCAGTTAGACAGCAGTAGCTTCTGGGCAGAACAAGAGAGCAGGATTTCTTTCAGTGAATGGTGCTTTAGTGTGAGAATCAAAGGCGACCCAGGCCCAGCCCTAGTAGGCAAGGGTTCTGTTCTGCTCCAACTGAGTGTCGTCAAAGACTCAAAGCCAAGGGCCAATAGCTTCAGTTCACAACACAGTTCAAGTGGCCAAGCAAAAGAAAGAATCTGCACAAGGAGCCAAAGTTATTAGCACTCCTAAATCACACCAGAGAGAGGGGAAGGGGAGAGGTCCTAGCTGAGGGACAGGGATGGCTCCAGAGCTGACAAGCAGACAGCTGTTGCTGTTTATTCATTGACTGCAGCCTTGGAAGTTAAAAGCAATTGGGGAGCAGACATATGGTAGAAGTTTGGAGAAGCCAATCAACATGGTTATTTGACTTCTTTTCAGAAATCTTCAACAGTCTTAGGGCCGAAGAAATAGCAGAGGGCAATTAACAATGAGGAGTTTTAGTCTTTGGAATTGGCCACGCAGATAATTGGAGGGGCTGAGTTGAGGTGATTAAAGAGATTAGTGAACTAGAAAGACAATAGATGAAGGAATGAGGTTCTGATTTAGTAGTAGAGGCTAATTGCTAGGAAATAATTGTCACAAGGGGGTAAATGATATAGGCTGTCATGGTATAAATTCTTAAATAAGTTCTATGAGATATTACCTTCTTTTTAGTTGGAATTAACTGTCTCAAAGGTGCCTTCAAAATAATTTGACCCTTCTTTCTGTTTGTATTTCCAAGTTTCATGTCTTTCTTTATGCTGCAAAGGCCGTTTTCAGCGTTCACATTTCATTTACCCTCACAATGTAATACGGCTCTGTGAAAAGTTTTAAAGATATGGCATGTGTGGGAAATGTACCTTCTGCATTATTCATGAGACAATCATGAGCTTGAAGAAATCTTGTATTCTTGAGACACAGAGAGCTGTAGGACTCTAACAAAAATGCCTGGTCTATCTAATTTGGTGACATTGCTCAAAGAACATGGAACCCTAAACTTGTCACTAAGGTGCACTGTGGCAAATCAGTTTTCATGATTTCATGTTCAGTTCAGCTACAGCACGTAGACATGGATTATTTCAAATATAAATAAAGAAAATATGTGGAAAGCTTCTAGTCTGTGTGTTCGTTAGGACTAGCCAATTGTTATAATTCAGAAATAAAAAATTGGGGCTGGGTTTGCAGTAAGTTTGTCTGTGTCAACGAAATAATTCCTGGATGCCTTCTCTTTTTATTGCTCATAATTCAAACCACCCGTCTACTCAAGTAGCATAATTGTATTTGGAGCCAAAAGCATGGTTCCCTTTTGTTTGTCACAAGTTTTACATGCAAATTTTTTGGGCTATGCAACTGTCTTCTTGTTGTTCTCAAAATGCTTATAAGCCCTAGATAAATGGACAAACTGTGTGCCTGAAAGGCCATTTGGTGGACAAGTTTTAAAATGTGTTCTCCACAGCCTACATGAGCAGAACAAGTGTCTCCTGTGAACATAGTGATCCTCAAGAGCCTTCCTTTGGGCTCTACACATGGCAGATAAATGGCCCCCTGGTGAAGGGCAGTAAAGAATCAAGGTAACACCGTAAGTAGTCTTAAGCAGCAACAGACAAATTTGGGTTAATGTCTTTCGTGACTAATTAAGAAATGAATTTTATCTGTCACCCACACAGGTGCATAGTTAGTGACACACAACTAAGAGAAACTCCTCTTACATAACCAGCTAAATTCCTCTGGCTACCAGGTCTACATTTTCTGCTTGAGGCAGATAGCTGGTAATTCCCTCCCAGGTGCCAGTTCTTTGCATTTCTGACAGACTTTTCATCCTCAGTGGCCACCTGGTTTGTATTCCTTTTGTTTGATCCTAGCTCCCATCTCTCTAGGTTCTGAATAGTTTTGCAGAGATCAGCATATTCTATTTCTTGCTGAATGCCTCTCTTTCTCTGAGTTACATTTTGTTGTTTTCTACTCTCATTTAATCTTTTCTCTTGCCTCTCTTCTAATTAACTCCATCGTTGCCTCCTTCATTATACTTGTAATGAGGTCACCGAGGTGTTCCGAAATTTCTGCTTTTCCCATCTGCTTCAGGATTCCAATTAGTTTTCTTTGGAAATCTCAAGTTTTTTTGCTTAGTAGAAGCTTCCAATAAAACTAACTCTAGAATGGCCTCTTTTCCTTCAGCAGTTCAAAGGAAAACTTCAAGATTATACAGGCTCTCAGTGGTGTAAAAGGCATCATTCTCTCTAACAGAGAGATGGAGTTAAGAGACAACAACAGTTGAGCTACACAGAAAATTTAAATATCTTTTGAAAGAGTGTGAAGTCTGTTCTTCCAGATTGCAAGTAGATGCAGGTGAGAAATTTCAGAAAGACACTTTTACCCACACTTGGACGTGAAGGGTATGTAGCTAACACAACAAAATGAATTTTAAAGGAAATTTGCAAATAATATATTTTAAGGGAAAAGTTTTTTAGCTTTAGTATCTTCCTCCTGGAGTGTTATTTTCACATAGCATTTTCAAGTAGACCACTGTTTATGTGTTGCCCTGGGCTGCATTGTGGTCCCCACTCCCAAATTCATATATTGAATGTGAACCCCCAAACTGACAGTGTATTTGGATGCAGAGCCCAAAGGAGGAAATAAATGCTAAATGAGGTCATGATGGAGTTGGTGGCTTTGTAGGAGGAGCAAGACAGACCACAGGTCCCTCTCTTTTCATCTGGCAAAAGCTAACCAGAAAGACTATCTAAGCTGTCGGCAAGCCAGAAGGGGAGCCCTCCCCAGAGATCAAGCCCTGCCAAAACCTTGGTCTTGGGCTTTTCAGTTTAAAGAACTGCTAGAAAATCTCTGTTGTTTAAGTCTTTAAGGCTGTGTTGTTTTCTTAGGGCAGCTCAAGCAGAGTAATAATCCTGTTAAAGAGAGAAGAGTTGTGTAGCTTGTAGAGTAGGGCATCAAACGATGTGTAGTGAAGTTTTAATTTAAAAAATATAGGAGAAATTGGAGCCTCCATACATCACTGGCATAAATGTGAAATGATGCAGCAATTTGGAAAACAGCTTGACATTTGCTCAAATTGTTAAATGTAGAGTTGTCATATGACCTAACAGTTCTACTCTTCAGTGTATACTCAAGAGAAATGAAAATATCTAACCACCCAAAAGGCTGTACGTGAATTATGCAATCCTTATCTTTAATGCTTAAAGAGTGAAAATAACCCAAATGTCCATCAAACGATGGATGGATAAATAAACTCTAGTAAGTTCATGCCAGAAAATATTTATGTACTGATACTATGCTAAAACATGAATGAATCTTGGAGACATTATGCTAAATGGAACAAAAAGAAAAGTTTGATTCCATTTATATGAAATGCTTAAAATGGGCAAACCTGCAGAGATGGAAAGTAGATTAGTGGCTGCCTGGGGCTCAGAGGGTGCCACTGGGGGAATGAGGAGGGAATGCTAATTAAATGGTAGGTAGGGCTGCTTTCTGGGAGGATGAAAAGACTCTAAATTAGATTGTGGCGATGGGTGCAGTAGCTTCTGAACATACCCATGTCATGAGTTGTATAGTCCAAATGGTGACTTTGTAGCACCTATATTATACTCAACAACGCTTCAGATGCATACCCATCCATGCACATTCAGCAGCACCGAATGCTGTAAGAAAGCATATTAAAGTATTAACAACATTTCTTTCATTTTTATATTCTCTTCTTCATGTTTTTAAACACTTTTTGATTTCTTCGCTGAATATACTTTTCAGTAACTGAAAATATGTACATTGTACGAACAAAATAAGCTTTAAATTCTCACACCCTGGCCAAAGTGGCTTTCAGAGGTTTCCCAAAGGACCAGGATGACAAGAATAATGGCCACTTAGCCAAATTTTCCTCTCTGTCCATTTACTGAATGTTTGCAATATGCTAGGTTCTCTGCCACATGCTGAAAAGATGAGCTAAATAAAGTACATAAACTACTGGGGGACAAAGACTTTATTTTTATCCACCAACGTAAAGAAAACCCTCAATTTGGCAAATGAATGAAAAAGGAGGCAAATGAAGACATCATTGTCTCTTCTTTCAGAGAGGTCAAGCTCTAGCTGGGGAGGCAAAAATTAAGCAGACAATGATTCAACATGATAAGCATAGAAATAGAGTATTGCTAGAACTTTTATAGAGCACAAGACGCAGGATAGGGTGTCTTGACAATTAAGCTTTATTAGCACTTTGGTAGGCATGAGAGCTGTGTAGGCCCTGTGTAGGATTAAGAAGAAGCCTTTCTGGTTATGCTTGGGTGGGTCATGGAGGTATGACCTTGGGTACTATGTAAGGTCCCCATCTGCAGCTTCTGTGGTTGGTGCTCTTCTCTGCTCTCCTCCCTGGCTGCCATGGACAAAACTTTTTTGTCCCATCATGCTTTCTGTGTGGAACCAGCTAACTATGGACTAAACTCTCGGAAACCATGAGTCAAATAAATCCCTTCACCCCTTAATTATGGGGATTGGAGTTTGGCACCAGCAATGGAAAGCTGACTAATACAGGCTGTTATGATAGGCTTCTCAGGGAAAGATGTTTTTAAACTGTGTCCTAATGATAGATTCACAGGAGAGAGAAGAAATTTTAGGCACAAAGGGTATTCTATGTTCCAAGGCTCAAAGGTAAGCCAGAGCACTATTAATTCAAATAATTTTAAAATCCATGGTTAAATCTGGAATGTTGAGTGAACAAGAGTAGTAATGCAGAACGAGGTGGCAGGAGATGCAAGGATGTACATGTTAAAGGAGCTTGCCTGGATGTCAGGGATGTTCATGCTATTTTGAGGCAATGGTGAATTATTGGAAGGGTTTCAAAATCTGGAGAGTGATTCCATACTATTTGTTATTCTCTTGGATATCAAGAGTCCTTCTTCATTTGCATCCCTTCCTTTTAGTAGGTATGTCATGTTTCTCCCAGAAGATGTCAACAGTGACTTGCAAACAAAAAAGAGAAGTGTCTTGGGGAATCTTTAAACGAAACTTTGTTGTTTCCCTCTCACCCTCATTGTCCCCTCTTACCCTGTTGAGGAGGAAGTTGAAGTCCTTGGATCAGGCAGAAAGTGAGACCCATGGGCGTGGCTTCCATCCTGGCTGGAGCACGGAGCTCTTGTTCTCAGGTATCTTCACACTCAAGAAGTTGTGCAGACGGCTGTCTTGCTTGGAAGTGGACAAAGGCTCCAGGTTCCTTCGCAGCCCTCTCAATTCTCCCACTAGCAGGTGTGGTCTCATCTTCCTGGTTTGAGAAAATTTCTGATGTCATGGAGATTCTACCTGACCAATGGCTCTAAGCAAAGATAGTAATTACTCTGGGTGATGTTATGGTTTGTGTCTAGTTGTGTGTCCCCCCCCCCCCCACAAGCCTCTTGCAGTCATAGGGTGGGGACTCCTAGAGTTTGAGACTAATTCATGATCCACTGGGATTATGTGTTTTAGTACCTCTGGGATTATGGATTTTGGTACTGCTGGGATTATAGGTGTGGTCTGAGGCAGACATCCTGAGGTAGAGAGCCTGAATATAATATAAGAAAGACAGAGAAACAGACCCTCTCTCTGTTGCTGAGGTTGGTTGGTTACCTCTGTCACCATTTGTTGCTGTCCCGTTGCCATGAACTCAGTGCTCTCGGCCCTGTTCTACTCAGCCTTGGGCCAGCTGAATATGGACTGAAACCTCCAGTAACTGTGAGCTCAATAAACCTTTCCTTCCTTCATTTTGGGTGTCGGGTATTTGTCCCAGCAAAGAGAAAAGAGTAACTAAGACAGATGACATTTTTAATCCTACCTTATATTTTATTTTTATTACTTTTAATAAGAAATAACAATGTGACAGCTTCAAAACATGTTAGTAGTACATTCCCAATAATTGATACAAAGCATATTGCTGTCCTCCTAGTAGTTATACAGAGCACAGGGAGTAGACGTGATAATTTTTCTAATCATTATTGGCTCAAAAAATTTCTTCTCATTGAACTAAGAGAAAGTAGTTGTACACATAATCCAGTGTTCCATAATTGCAGTGGGTTATTGGCAAAACTGGCAATTTTTCAAGCTGTTGATTTAAGCCTTCTACAGCTCAGCATACTAATCTGGCTTTACATTTTATGCCTAAACTTTTCAGCTGGGTGGTTAAGGGCAAGTTAAAGCAAGACCTGTATAACAAAACATGTTTTTGTGTCTCCCAAGATCAATCAAATACCCTCAGGATTTACTTTGAAGCCATGTACAGTGCTTTGTAGCACTGTTGTCAGTATCAGCCATCTGGATAAGTCGTGGCCATTGCTTGACCAGTTTGCTCTCTCTGAAAGCCTGAGAGAATATTTTCTCCCTAGGTGACTCTCCTTAGGCACACTATACAACATCGATCCCTTTCCTCTGTGGGCCTATAATCTCCTTGAACAGAAAATTTGGGAAACCACTGAGTTATAGGATGTTATAGCACAGGTTCTCTTATGTTCTGAGACCTCACTGACCTTGAAGGGCTAGAATCAAAATATTGGCTATCCTGGTAGCCCTTTTTTTCTCTAATTTTTGATCTGTAAATTTAAACTCTTAACCCTTCAGAAGAAAAGCTTAATGACACTATTACTGTATAACATATGTACTTGAGCTTAACATCGCTACCTTTCTACCAAACATCTTAGACTTTACTTGGAATTAGCATTTTCTATCAATCATTGATATTCTAATAAATCTCTGTAGAATGTGACAATGGCAGTTACACATTTTTACCAGGTCTGTCACCATGCACTAAACTAAAGTCAAAATGGATTAGAGATCTAACTATTAAAAGAGAAACATTAAATTTCCTGGAAGAGAAAGTGGGAGAAAATCTTGAAGACATTGGGGTAGGCAAAGAGTTCATGGACAAAAATAAAAATGCATGTTTAACACTTGAAAGAATCTGTAAGTGGGACTTCCTCCGGCTAAGAAGATTTTGCATGTCAAGAGAAATTATCAACAGAGTGAAAAGACAACCCACAAATTTTGAAAAGATTTTAACTAATAAGTATTCAGACAAGGG
>PVKN010021739.1:0-15193 GCA_004027915.1 Capromys pilorides
GCTAGGCAGTTCAGGCAGACCTTGATCTCACTTTTGTAGCCCAGGCTGGTCTTGAGCTCACATTGATCCTTCTGCCTCAGCCTCCCAAGTGCTGGGATTACAGGCATGTACCACCATGCCCGGTGTGGCACTATTTCTTTTCCTTTCTTCTTCTTCTTTTTTTTTTTTTTTTTTTTTTTGAGATAGGGTCTTGCTATCTTCTGTCTTCTCAAGTGTTGTATGCAGATTGCAAAATTTATTTTCCCAAGTAGAGCTTTGTTGAAATTCTAATAGCTCCATTTCCAGTTTTCTGAAATCTAACCAGAACAAGCAGGAAAGGTCAAGTTCTTCAAATTTGGCTTTATCAGGAGAAGAGAGAAAACACAGGGTTGTTTCCATCTTATGGAACTGTAAAAATCTGTTATTAAACAGTTGCTATAGTGTTAGAAAATTCCTTATAGATTTCCTGATGTTGCATAGGATTATTCACAGATGCCATAGAATTTTCTAAATGCCTTTTTAGATGGGAAATATTTTAGCTGCCTACTTTCAAGATCTTTTTGAAATCCTGCAGCTTTCTCTCAAGTATTCCCTATCACAAACCATCCTTTCTCTTGTTTTCCCTACACCTTGTAGTTTTTGCTCAGTGCACTGAAGTCTAGGGTAAAATGTGTGAAAAGCATGAGGTTGCTAAGCTAGGCTGTATCAGTGAGCTGTGGACTTTCCTGTCCTTTTTTATTGATAAGCAGCTGGCTATGAATCTCTCCAGGGCTCGCCCTCTACTTGGCCACTGGCCATTACTGTACACAGTATAGTATTACGCTGTGCTCAGACCTCATCCAGAGGTGCTTCAGATGGCCAAAGATTAAGGGCCCGCGCCATGGTGGACTTCACCCATTTCTGTGCCCTCTGAAGACACCATCTGTTCTTGCTGCTTGCCATGGCAACGAAGAGCTTCTTGATGCGTAAGGCACAGAACCTGAATGCCTAGATGAAAACAGACTGCACGAAAGCAGACGTTGCCCCACCGTGCCCGGTGCCTTGTAACTCGTAACTGAAACCACTTCTTCTGGTAACGAGAAAGCCTCCATCACAGCGTTGTAGATATCTATCCCTTGTCTTGTTCTAGGCAAAGACGTGAATTTCACCAGTGCTTCTGTCATGACGCCACCAATAACGTAACACAAAGTTACTGCCAGCCTCGTAGAATTATGTATCTGTGCTTTCATACAAGCACAGGGAGTAACAACCGGCTGCCTTTGTAAGTCAGTGGCTGATTGCTGACAAACATCACTCGCCGTTCCCAGGATTCGCTCTGTAGCAGCATTTCTACTAAGCTGCACCTCAGACACCTGTTGCACAGTTTTATCCTTGTTTGGGAAGTTATGAAAAAGGCAATTACTCCCAGATAACATGGCCATTTGTTTTAGAAAGATGGTTGCAAAAGCTAAGATACTGGGAATGATATTTCCTTAATTTCCCTTCACGAAGTGTTTTCCTTTCAGCTTCACCCACTTTGGCAGCACTCTTGAGGTTGATGTCAGCGTGCTGTCCCTCACTTCCAGGCTTACGAGCAACACACAGTACCCTCGCTACACAGAATATATAATGCTTTCCTGTGGCTTTCCTCTGTCTGGCCTCTTGGGATGATCTTCCACTATTTGTTTTTGGTTATGCTTTCTTTGCTGTAGTCATTTTTTCGTGTCCAAAACTTGGGAATCTACAAAAACAAAAATTTAAAAAAATGAAGCACCTAAAAAAATCTATCCTACAGAGGTTAGCATAAAGAATTGGATATTTCCTGAGTCAGTGATCTTGGCAGTGACTCTCAGCTGGGTTTCTCTTGAATTTGATGGCCACCAGAATAAGGGGACGATGTCCCACTGACCACCAGCTTTTGGCTTGCTCTAAGAGGGCCTATGAGCACATTTCCTACCTTGTGAGGGCTTCTGCTAAAATCACAGCCAATCCAAGCAAGTATATGTCCTCGCTCCAGTTTTTATAAATTCTTCACAAACAACTAAATGTGATGCCACAGATTCAGATATGATATGTCAGGGGAAGAGCACATAAAAGAATCTCATTCTCTTAATTAGAACATCTCTCTCTCTCTCTCTTTTTTTTTTTTTTCCAGTACCAGGGATCAAACTTGGGACCTTGTGCTTGCCAGGCAGGTGCTTATACTGCTGAGCTATATCTCTGGCCCCCAGATCCTATTCTTAACTGCAAAAGTGAAGACTTACGACAATCAAAGAGAAAAAGTAGGAGCTTAGTAGATATTCCAACTGCCGAATCAGCTGAAATGGCCATAACTACATACAGTCAGCCCAACTCCAGAGTTAGAACCAGACAGGAAATGAAGTTACTGAATCTTTGCCTTAAATCGTTACAGTGAGGGGCTGGGGGAATACCTCAGTGGCTTATGCACCTGCTTAGCAAACGTAAGGTCCCGAGTTTGATTCCTGGGTACCAAATTAAATAAAAAATAAATAAATAAAAAATAAATTGTAATAATGGAGCTTTTAATGTGTGGACTTTAACGCCTACTGCTGCTGGCAGTTAATACAAGCAATACATTCAAGGCTGTTTTTCTTTTTATAACTCATATATCTCCTTTTACATTGTGAATAACTCTGTTTTGATTCCTCTTCAACTAACCAATTCTAGAAGTCCTCTTCTTGGTAGAACAGAGTGATGTTTAAAGCTTTCTCTGGCTAACAGTAGAAATCTCTAATAAAAATGATGGCCAAGGAAATGGTATACTGTCAGAGAACAGAGTCGAGGGTAGAGGTCTTTTCTTTAATTCTAGCTCATTATTAAATCATAAAGTAGTTATATCTGTAACTTACAGCTGTATTTCCCCTCAAGGGAAAATTGATATCATTAAAATTTCAACAAATGGGTAGAGGCGGCCAAGGCTTTGGCATAATTTCACTTATGCTTTGCCTAATGCAGTGCTTATCCTAAAAAATGGTACATGGTTCATTTGCATCTCTTCCCAAATGAGACAGAAGTTGCAGATTAGAGAGATAAAATAGGTTGTGCGTCTCTGAACAACAAATCAAAATAGATCTATATTGAAGTTACTAGGTGAATAAACACAAACAAATTGGTTTTGTGGGGTTTATTTGTTCTCTTTGTATTTTAAGTCAATTTAGAAAATCTTTCTGAAGGAAGGTAGATCTGAGAGAAGACCTTTAAATAACTATAGTTTTTCTGGGATTTTTTTGGAGGGAGGTATATTGGGAATTGAACTCAGGGCCTTGTGCTTGCTGGGCAGACACTATGTCACTGAGCTACATCCCTGGCCCTGTAGTTTTCAAATATTAGCTTGGAAGAGATTTATGTAAATGAGGAAAAGAAAAGTTTGAGGGGAACTAGAAGTAGACATTTTAGCAAAGAGGGTGAAATCCATTAGGCCTGCAAGGACCAGTTGAAGAAATAGTTGTTGAAAAGATGAGTAGAATGTAAGGAATGTGGCTTCAATAATGTCAAACGTAGTAATTTATTTATACTTTAAGTTCTTTATATACTTAATATAAACTGTATATTATTATAAATATTGATTTAAGGACTGGCCAAATAGCTCAGCGGATTAAAGTGCCTGCTTAGGCAGATGTAGTAGCTGAGGTTCAATCCCCGGCATGCTGTGCTGGCCCTGCCCCTGGGGCATGCAGAGAAGGCCACTGAGACTGAGCATAATGGTGTACTCCTGTAATCCCAGCGCTTGCGAGGCTGAACACAGGTGGATCACTATAAATCCAGTCTACATAGTCAAACCCTGTAGACCCTGTAATAAAATACAAAAAAAAATTGATGTGACTGTCCTTAAATCAAGTCTTGAAGTTATCAAGTTATTATCTTAGAAAAACTGCAATCATGTCATTAAACACTATCAGCAGATCAAAGTTTCCTTACAAGTAATCCTCTTGTCGTAGATCTGGCATGTTTTAATAATAGGGACTTGTTTGCCTGTTGGAACACTTAGTGCTCTTGGTATTGACTTTAACTTGTTTTGTTTTTTTTTCTTCCCCTTTTGCTGATAGCTTAGTCAGACCATGAAACTGGCACGTCAACGGCTGGCATCTTTTAAAACTGTGAGTGAAAAAATGGCAGCAGTGTTTCCAAATGATAAAAGGAAAGCCTCTGCCATCCAAGAGGTAAATTAGTTTCCAATACATTCTTTGTGAAAATGCAGGTAAAAAAATACAGATACACTTCAGTTGAGCAAAGTCTATATCACATTTTATTTTTGTAATTTTTTGATCACCATATCATTTTGAGATTATTTTAATCAATAAAATAAAACCTGGACAACCTACAGTGTTGCTGTTGTCTTAACATTCTATATTTGGCATTTATCTCTTTTAGAAAGTAAAATTCAAAACTCCGTTATTTGTTGTGATGGAAGAGAAAGAACAAAGTCAGTGGCGCTGTCAGGCTCTTCAGAATCTTCCACCAGGATCCCAGGGCGATTTGATGGAAGTCCAGACTGTCGGGCCTGAAGCTCAGCTTGTTGAGCCAGATACCCAGGCTACTGAGCTGTCAGTTCTGTCTGCTGAGCCAGGAAGCCAGGCCACTGAGCCAGAAGGCCAGGCTATTAAGACAAGAACCCAGACAATTATGTTAGAAACATGTAATAGCAAGCTAGAAGATGAAAATATTGAGTTGGAAGCACAGGATATTGTACCCCCAAATCAGGCTTCTCTACCTAAAGACCAGGGTATTTTCCCCAAAGACAACTATGTTTTCCCTGAAGGTCAGAGTACTCTACACAAATATCAGGACCAGAATTTTCTACCTAGAAACCAGCATGTTTACTTGAAAGAACAGGATATTCTACTTGAATGTCAGGATGAGGATTTTCTACCGGAAGACCAGAATTTTCTTCACAAAGATCAGTATGTACTTCCCAAAGACCAGGAAGACTTTCTACCTGAAGACCAGAGTTTTCTACCCAGAGATCCATGTGTTCTTCCTCAAAACCAGAATATTCTACCCAAATGTCAGGATCAAGACTTCCTACCTGAAGACCAGAGTTTTCTTTCCAGAGACCAGTGTGTTCTTCCTCAAAGTGAAAATATCCTACCTAAACGTCAGGACGAAGATTTTCTACTGAAAGACCGAGAAGTTCTCTCCAAAGATCATAGTATAATGCCCAATTCTCAGGACCAGGATTTTCTTCCCAAAGACCAGAGGGTTCTCCCTAAAGACCAGCATACTCCAGGCAAATGTCAGAAGCAAGATTTTCTATCCCAAGATCAGGTAAAATAGAGTAGAAAGGAGATTTAAAGAGAAGAAATGAGCTACTGACGGGTTAGCTACTTAGAGCTGCTTGGAGTGGGATTTATAAGGATTATATTGTAGCTCATTTAGAGAGGCATAGTTAGAGAATAGTTTCTTAATTGTTTTCTCAAAGCTTCAGGGTTCATACTAAGTGTTCAAGTATTATCAGTACATATTACCCTGTGTGGACAATTTATTTTCTTATTTTTAATCTTCATTAGGGACACTGTTTCTGTCAGCCAGCCTCTGCTTTGACAGCTAAAAGATGAAAAAGGGAGTGGCCCACGAGTATCCAGCAGGATCCTTCACACAGGGTCTAGGGCCACCCTTCCCCCAGAGGTCAGTTAGAGCTAAGCCAAGAAGGCAATCAGAAGGAAATAAGTTCCTTAGGGTGTGGCTGGGCAGAGAAGCCCTTATTCTCAGACTGCAAGTTAATTCCAGATTTCTCCCTGAAGCCTCAAGTTTTATGTTCATTTGTCATTTGTAAGTGAACAATTAATATTTTGTGTTTACTTTTTTTAGAAAGCAGATTTGAAGCAGCCAGCATCTGTTCTGATGGTCAGACAAGGGAAGGCGGGGCTTCCTCTGGATGCCCTTCAGGATCTGTGCAGGCACCGTCAGGCCTCCTCCAGGGACAAGGTAGCGCAGGGAAATGGGATAGAGAACGTCAAGGATGGAACTGTTGGTGGTTGAGTTGAGGGCTTACAAAGATTGTTAAACTAAACTTTAGATCTAACAAAAAGCATTTTTCTGTTGTACTCCATAATATTTCATATTGTCCTGAGCTAAATTGTCCTCAAGTTCTCCACAAAACCTATGTCCAAAGTACTGCTACTGGATGTGTGTGTGTGTGTGTGTGTGTGTGTGTGTGTGTGTGTGTGTAGAAAGTCCACTTTAAAATCCACTCTGGTACGACACAAGAGAAAGGGAGAGAAGGCTTTTCTCTGGCAAGTTTTCAGTACGTGCCTCTCAAGCCCCAATTCCAGAACTTCATTGGAAAGCAGATAGAGCAGCATAAAAACAGATAAAGAAATGGAAAATAAAGCGGTGGGGTTTTATAAATTCTGAATAACTGGTAATTTGAAATGTTGAATCAGGAGCCTTGGGGCTAAGCTAAAAGTGTGTCTTTGATTCCTTCTCATATTAGTACGGTGGTGGTCCCGCATATTTGAGCAATGCTCTTGCTTCAGGAAGGGGTACGTAGGGCATTTGGCTCTAGTCACCTCAGATCTTCTCTTTTTTCTCATCTACCGCACAGCAAATGATACAGAAGACCTTGTTTCACCGAGCTATGAGATCAGTACTGCCGCTTGCCAGGCTGATGGCAGACTTTCTCCCACTGTCTCTGAGTCCCACAGTATTACGACCATTGTACTTTCCCTACATGAGCAACTTAGGCGTTAGGAGAAGTAGCTATTGTAGCTCATGCCTGTAGTCTTAGCATTCTGGGAAGCTGAGGCAAGAAGATTCCAAAGTTTTAGTGTAGTCAGGAAAATTTAGTGACTTAGTGAGAGCCTGTCTCAAAAAGTGTAAACAGGTGGGGTGTAGCATAAGGCCGTGGGTTCAATCCCTAAAACTGGGGGCGAGGGAGGATAGATGACTAGTTTCTCAGAGTGTTCTGACTTTGATTTTGGATTCAGGATTAAACCCCAAAATTGGGTTAAAAGTATAATATCTTTACACACCTCAAAACATATACAGTTTTTTTTTTTTTTTTTCTCACTGTGCAGTTTAGCCTGGCCTTGAGCCCACTTTGTAGCCCAAGCTGTCTTGTACTTGTAACTGTCCTCCTGCTTTAGTCTCCTGAGTGCTGGGCTTGCAGGCATGTGCCACCACATCTGGCTCCTATTCTCAAAACTTGTAAGAATATTCTTACCTAGTATCTTTCCTGCAGCCTGCAAAATCGGCATATTACACTGGCAAGTTGTTTTGTTTTTATTTCTTTAGAACAAGTTTCTCAACCAAACCTCATCTTTTATGACAGAAGAAAGAGTAAGAGAGCAGTTGCCTCTGGAGTGTTGTCAGTATGTTCAACCTAAGATCCACCACAAATCCTCCTCTAGACAACAGGTAGATCAGCAGAGAAAAGCTGTGATCAAAAATATCAATGTTTACATTTTAAAAAACTTACAGTGAGAGATACGTTCCCACTGAGGTCCCTCGACAGGCCCCCTTGCTTTGCATCATTCTTACTACTTTCTGAAGCAGCTCGTAAAGTTCTCGTTCATGAGTGTCTCCAGTTTCCTGTGTGGCTGCTTCAGTGCCCTGGCTCACCCTAAAGCCTTTGTCTTTCATGGTCATTTGGACTTCGGAGATGAGCTAGAGGTGGCACAGTGCCGTCCTGGTGAGGAAGGTGGCCGGGCACACTGTCACCTTTCTACTTGGCAGCAATTGCTCTGAAGGTTTGATCAGTTCAAGGCATTCCCAGTATAGCCTAGATGTTTAGATTAAACAATTTATTATGGTGAAAGACACATTGCTAATAATTCTCCTAAGTTCAAACACATTCTTGGTGATGTGTCTTTTACTCTATTAAGATTTTTATAAATTCAAAAATCTTTTGATCACCCCCTTACATTTTTTATTTTATTATTATTATTTTTTATTTTTATTTTTTAAAAAATTTTATTTATTTATTTATTTGTTTGCTTGTTGTGTTTGTATGTTTCTTTCTTTATTTTGTGGCTGGCTCAGCCTGCCCTGGTGGTGGGGCTGGCGCAGCATGTGGTGCCGGGGATCGAACTGCAGTCCCTGCAGTTGCCTGAGCTTTCCTAAGCAGGCACTTTAGACCACTGAACCATCTTGCTGGCCCCTATTTTTTTATTTTTTAAAGCAACTTTTTATTATCTTTTTGGGTTTTTTTGTGGATTCGGGGATTGAACTCAGGCCCTTGCACTTGCCTGGCAAGTGTTTATTCTACTGAGCTATCTCGCCAGCCCCTTTCCCCCGCTTACACTTTTTAAATGAGAAATAAGATTAATTGAAGATTGGACTGAAGTGTATCAGGCGAGCTTGTATATAGATTATACAGATTGAAGACCTCCAGAGTTAAACACAGTGAGAAGAGAAGTAAATTATTTCTGGAGTGTTCTGTATGTGTTTTACATGAAACCCAGGATCCTGATTCTACCAGAGAGCAGGCAGAGCACAGAATAATAAAGAGTAAGCAACAGGACATACATGTTTTTGGGGCTGGGCTGCCAGAGCTTTGTTGCTAACAAAGATGATGGTGGTTCTGTTACCTCCTGATGTTATTAGCAATACTGTTGTCATAAGGAAGATGGTTTTCATTGGATACTCACAGCCACAGTGGTTTTACAAGTTTGAGTTAGCGTATCATTCACTTCTTGCAATTAGTCTGGAAGATGGATACTAATACACTTCTTTTATAGATGAAATTTGAAATTGCCTGTGGGTAGAATTAAGATTCATAAGAACAGCCAAAAAGTGTGCTGGCTACTTTTATGCCATAATATGTAAGAGTATTGTGACCTATTTAGCTTACTTCAGTGTTATTACTGACGCTTACAACATTACTACTACAGTTACGTCGGTGTCCATAATGTCCATAATTTGATAAGTGCTTTGGGTGTTTTAGAGCTTACAATCTATGCAGAAAGTATCTACTGGGACAGCTGAACGACTGCGAGAGGATTTGCTTGTGGGTGACCGTCAGCTTCTTGGATCCAAGGACCAGAGGGGCCCTTGCAGCGGACAACAGGTACAGCAGCATCAGAGTGGGGGTGGCACTGAGGGGGTAGGTGTCTGCTCAGCTGAGAGGGCAAGGCTGGTTACAGACAGACTCCTGTTGAACTTCTAGTTCTTATTAATTTTTATTATTTGCAGCACACAAATGATTACTTTCATCATGGGGAGTCGTCCGTGTGCATAACGCAGCATAATCCTCTCCATTCCCTCCCTTTTTCTGCCCTCCCTCTATCCTTTGGTCTCCTCCCCATTTGCAGATGTGTCTTACTGCTTCCTATTGTCTTTTATTTTCATCTTTAATTTACATATGTTTTGAGTTTCTCACATAAGAGAAGCCATGCAATATTTAAGATTGTGTGTCTGATTTATTTTGCTTAACATTAGCCTGTCTTTTTTGTTTCTGTTTTTGTTTTTTTCTGTTGTGAGACAGGGTTTCTCTATGCAGTTCTGACTGGCCTTGGGCTCACTTTGTAGCCCAGGTAAGCCTCAAACTCACAGCAGCCCTCCTCCCTTAGCTGCCCAAGTGCTGGGTTTACGGCAAAGGCAGGTGTTTCCCTTTTCAGCTGCCTTGAACGAAAATCTCCTCCACCCCTGGTCCTTCACAAACACATCTTCCTGTCCAGATAGTAATACTTATTCGATAAGTGCACTTGATGAAGTGGAGAGCAGTGGTCAGTTTCCTTGCCCGTGACCCCATCCGTGCTTGCGGGGCATGTGTGAAGAGATTCAGAATTTGTCCCCTCCTATTCTGACCAAAGAAAGCAGGATTAACTGAGCACGAAGAGTAAAAAGACCTTGATAATGTGTTCTTTGAACCTAGTCAAGACAAGTAGCACAGCTGCGAGTAGGGAGCAGCCTGGCATGAGGCTAGTCCACGTGTTTGTGCAGGCAGGGCTCCTTGCCATGCTCACTGAGAAGATATGCAGCTGAGGCCTCTGTTGCAGCAGCGGGTCACGACTGGCAGCAGGGCAGCTGTCTTCAGGGTAGCCATTCTTCTGGCTGAGTCTGGGGAATGCAGATGTTGGTGCTGCATTTGGCTGCACCAACAGAAGTCACTGACATTGGAGTGTTCGTGGAACTGAGTTAAGCACCAGGCGTTGTCCAGGCTTCTCTAGGGTTAGAGGTACAGCTGTGGAGCTGGTGCCGCTCCCTTAGTTTCTCCAAGGCTGCCTCAGTGTACTTCAGACCCTTCTTCCCCTCATGACCTGAAGCTGGTGTGGCCGCCTCCACCATTCCGGTTTCCCAGACGTGGGCTTAGGGTCGGAGGTTGCTGTCGCTCCTGTCTTGCGCACACAAGATGCTCTCCCTTGGAGGCTCCCTCACAGAGAGCCCTGTTTGAAATTCTCACAGGGTGATGGGAAGGGAAGAGCTCTGCTTACAAGCGGCCAGGTGGAGGAGGCTGAAGGGCTTCTACCCCCATTCCATCTTGCCACGCACAAAGCTTACGTGGGTTTTCAGAGGAATCATTTCAGGCAGTAGACACTAGACACAGGTGAACCTTAGACCTTGCAGTAATCAGTGTTTCAAGACACTCAACTCACCTGGTGTTCAGGCATTCCCAGTTCACATGAAACTAAAAGGACTGATCAGGATTATGCCTGACTGGTGTACTTTTGATATTTTCTTATTCTTTTCAGACAGGTCTGACCTTACTGGTTAATTATTTGGGAAATGAGGCAAAACAGAAACTGAAAACAGACTAGCTAGTGCTATGGAAATTAAGCCATTTGTCAGCTTTAGGAATACAAATAGTATTTCAAGCCTCTGGTTTAAATTCTTTTGTGTATTTGCCCAAATGTGAAATTGCTGGATCACATGGAATTTTGTTGTTGTTCATTTGATACTCCTACCTCAGCCTCCCACGTGCTAGGATAGAATTATAAGTGTGCACCACCATACCTGGTTGGGAAAACTATTCTTAATTTTTTGAGGACTCACCATACTCTTTTCTATAATAACTATACCTTTTAAAATTTCCACTAGCATTGCACAAGGGTTCCATTTCAATTTCTTTAAATCCTCACCAGTATTGTTATTTTCTATTTTTAAAAAATAATAGCCATCCCAATAAAGGAGACCTGATATCTTATTGTGATTTTGATTTGCACTTTCCTAATATTCCTGATTTCTGTGCATCTTCTCATCTGATTGTTGACCACTTTGTTGTCTCCTTTAGAGAAGTTTGACTTAATCATTGCTTATTTTAAAATCAAGTTTTTATTTTTAACTGTAGAAGCTCTGTATGTATTCTGGATACTAACACCTTAATAGATATGAGTTAGAAATGTTTCCTCTGATTTCCTCAGTTGCTTTTTAATCCATTGATAATGTCTTTTTTGTTTTTGCTTTTTTTTGCAGGACCAGGGTTCAAACTCATGACCTTGCGCTTGCCCAGCAGGCACTTGTGCCACAGAGCTATCTCCCCAGCCCCCCATTGATAATATCTTTTAATTGCAAAAAAGAAATTTAAAAAAATTTTAAAAATTTAAAAATCATTTATTTATTTGGTATAGGATCTTGTTATGTAGCTCCGACTCGGTGATCCTCCTGTCTCAGCCTCCCAGCAGTGGAATTACAGACATATGCCTTCATGTTTGGTTTTGGTGGCTGGCGTGGCACCTGGGATTCTGGAGCTGACAGGGTGTGCGGTACTGAAGTTAGAACCTGGGCTCTTGCGTTGGCCAGGCAGGGTTTAGACTGCTGAGCTGTCTCCTCAGCCCTTTATTTAATACAGTACATACAGGGTCTCACTATGTAGATCAAAGTCATAGTGACCCTCCTGTTTTCAGCCTCCCAAGCACTGGGATTATAGGTGTGGGCCACCATGCCTAGTCTCAATTGCCGTCTCAGCCTGCCCGGGGGGTGGGGCTGGCAGGTCTTGTGATGCTGGGGATTGAACCCTGGCCCCTGCACTCTGCCTAAGTAGGCACTTTAGTCCACTGAGATATCTGGCTTGCCCTATAAATTTTTTTTTTATACATATATTATGGCCAGCTCAGCCTGCCCTGGGGGTGGGGTTGGTGCAGCATGTGGTGCCAGGGATCAAACCGTGGTCTCTGTGGTTGCCTAAGCAGGCACTTTAGATTGCTGAGCCATCTCAATGGCTCAAAAAAATTTTTTTAACATAGCTCAGTTTTTAATTTCTTGAACTGGTATCAGTGTATATTTGCAGCACATAATAATTTCATTCATCATGAGGTGCTAGCACATGTGAATGGCACATCTTAATTCTTTTTGTCTTCTTCCCTTACCCTCCTCCCCTGTTCTTCCCTCTCTTGGTCCCCTGCCTGTTTTTTATTTTGTTACCCATGCTTTTGGTATTGTATTTAAGAAATTGCCAGAGTCAGTTTCAGACAGCTTTTCTCCTGTTTTCTTTCAAGAGTTTTCTAGTTCTAGCTCTTATGTTTGTCTTTGATCCATTCTGAGCTGTTTTGTGTGTGTGGTATATGGTAAGCATCCAGTTATGCTTTTGCATATGAATATCCATTTTTCTAATACTAGTTTTTGAAGAGGCTGTCTTTTTCCCATTGAGTGATCTTTACTCCCTTGTCAAAAGCACTTAGTGGGCTGGCAAGATAGCTCAACAGACTGAGTGCCTGCTTAGGCAAACGCAGGGCGCCACGTGCCACACCAGCCCGCCCCTGGGCGCTTTGAGTGTGCCATGGAGACGGGGGTGGCGGTGAATGCCTGTAATCCCAGCGCTGGGCTGGCTGAAACTGGAGGATCACTACAAGTCCAAGCTGCATAGTGAGAGTCTGTACCAAATACATTTTTTAAAAAAATGATAAAAGCATTTAGCCATCTTTGCAAACATTTATTTTTGGACCTTCAGTTTTACCCATGGTTAATAAACCTGTCTTTAGTTCAGTACCATGCTGTTTTGATTATTGTAGCTTTGTAATTTTTTGAAATCAAGAAGTGTAAGACCTTTATCCTTCTTTTTCAAGATTATTTGATTTTTTGTAGTCCCTCGACAGCCAATATTAATTTCAGGAATGACCTTTGTGTTTGTGAAAAAAATGCCATTGTGATTTTGGTAAAGATTATATTAAATCTATAGATTGCTTTGGGTACTGTTGCAGCTGAAAATGATAGCCCAAAGTATATTACTTTGGGACTCAGAGGCAAACCAAAAAAGAAAAAAATAGTTAGGCTTGGTGGTACATGTCTGTAATCCTAGCATTCTGCAGAAGTGAAGCAGGAGGATCACTAGCCTGAGGAGCTTACAAGACCCTACCTCAAAGTAAAAGGCACAGAAAAGCTGGGGGGATAAGTTGGTGTGAAGGCCCTGGGTTCAATTTCAGTCTGCCCCCCCAAAAAAGCAGATTGGAATTTGTGTGTCCTTCTGCCACCTGTTCCCCTTTCTGCACCCTCAAACAAGCCATAAGCCATAAAAATGAGGATATGTCTTTCCCAAGACAGGTCACAGAAAGTAGAACCACTATCCTCAAAGCAAGTCAGTAAGCCTAAAAGTATTACTGTAATCTTTCCCAGCCTCTGTTTCTTAGAGGTAGAGATAAGGAAATTCTCTGACACACGTGGTTTTACAGCAAATCTTAAGTCCTCTGTCCTATGCAGGAGGAAGAAATGCCGTACAGAATGACCAAGGACAGTTTTTCTTAGTTTTTTTACTCAGTATGTTAGTATTAGAGCATCCTCTTTAATCATTTCTGTGGGTCCTTACTTCACAGAATCCAAGCAAAAAAAATAGGTAGTTCGTTCTAGGTCTTGATTCTAAAAGCTTTTTTGCTCTGATTAAATATGTTCATTATGCTTTGCTTTTCTCTGCTCTGCTTTTATTTTTCTTTTTTCTTTAACCTGTCTTTTCTTACAGAAGTTGGCCATGACTCTTGGGAAATGAATGCATGTATCACATCACCCCTCTCTTCCCCTGCAGTAGTTAAGTTTGTTTGTTTGTTTATTTGGTACAAGGACTCACTACGTAGCTCAGACTCATAGTTATCCTTCTGTCTCCAGTGCTGGGATTACAGGCATGTGCCACCATACCTGGTTTTGGTGGCAGGCTCAGGGCAGGGCTGGTAGTGTCTCAGTTACTCTTCCCTCATTGCTGGGACAAATACCTGGTGCCTAAAATGAAGGAAAGAAAGGTTTATTTAGCTCACAGTAAATGGAGGTTTCAGTCCATACTCGGCTGGCTCCAAGGCAGAGGGGCACATGGCCGAGTGAGAGAGCAAGATGGAGTAGCAGCAACAACAGTGGCTACAGAGAGGAAATCCGACTTTCTGTCTCTCTTACGTTGCATTCAGGCTGTCTGCCCCAGGCTGGGGGAAATCGTAATTGCAGCAGTACTAAGACCCATATTCCCAGCTTTGATGACTCATAATCCCAGCAGATCATGAGTTAATCATGAACTCTAGAAGGCCCCGCCCCATGACTGCATGAGGCTTTGAGGGGACAACTAGACACAAGCCATAACACATAGCATGAGTACCAGGGATTGAACCTGGGTCCTAGTGCTTGCCAGGCAGGCACTTAGACCACTGAGCTATCTCCTTGGCTTCTGTTAAGTTTTAACAATAGTTCTGATCCATGAAAATAGGATGTGTTTTCACTTAATAGTGTCTCATTTCTTTCAGCAGTGTTTTGTAGTAAATCTTTCACCTTATTCATTAAGTTTATTGCTAAGTATTTTATTCCTTTTGACGTTATTATAAATGGTTTTCTTTGATCTTCTTTTGGATTATTCATTGTACATAACTAATCTTATTATTATTATTTATTTATGTTATGGCTGGCTCACCCTGTCCTGGGGGTGGGGCTGGAGCAGCATGTGGTGCCAGAGATTGAACTGTGGTCCTGGCAGTTGCCTAAGAGGCACTTTAGACCACTGAGCTATCTCACTGGCCCCCCTTTTTGATTTTTTAAGTGTTGCTGGGGATAGAATCCAGAGCTTCAGACATGGGAGGCAAGCCCTTTCCCACTGTGCTACATTTTTGTGACCCCTTGTTTATTACAGTGTTTACTCATTGCCTCTTGTATTTTGGGATCTCACAGTCTCCCTTTTTGGAAGGTTGGGTGACTCACCAGAGTTTTAGGATCTTTTATGGGGGTCCTGTTACATTTTGGGCCTTGGCCGACCTTGAAAGGCATTAGATGTATTGATCAGTTTGGCGAGTACTGCCATCTCAACAGCATTTAGTCTTTTAAGTCACGAAGGTGAGAGATCTTTTTATTTAGTTGTCTTTTAATTTCTTTCAAC
>PVKN010021740.1:0-15394 GCA_004027915.1 Capromys pilorides
AGTTGAGTATTCTGCATCTGGAGTACTAGTTTTGTACTATTAATGATGTAATTTTCATTGCTTCATCAGTAGCATTGGGAATTAATCTGAAGATAATGATTTCTTATTTTTAGCTTTCTATTATCTTTTCTTCAGTAGTACATGCAATTTACAAACTACTAAAATAATGATTTCAGCATAGCTCAGTGGTATAAGCACTTGCGCCTGCAATCCCAGCCAGTCATAGGGGTCAGTGGTTTGATCCCCTGACCCATCCAAAAAGCAGCCTAAGCCAGAAAGAAAAAATCCTTCTCAACTTTCGTGCAGAGGAAGATAGCTCAGTAGAATAAGTTCCTTCCTGGCAAGCACAGGGTCCTGAGTTCAATTGCCGGTACCACATACACACACACAAAAATAATGACTTCGTGAAAAAAATCCTCTTATTTACCTATTACCCAGTTGTTCTTCCCTTTACATCAAATCAAGGTTTTCTTGAATTACGTGTTTGTTAACCTTCTTTCTTTACTTCTTGTGGTAATCTTACATTCAGAAGTTAAGGACTTGTAGTATCAAGAAAGGGTTTTTTGGATTTTGGAATATGTACAAATACATGAGACACACCTTTAAGATGAGACCAGGTGCAAATACATAGTTCGAGTATGTTTCATATGCACCTCCTACTAAAAACCTGAAGGTAATTTTATGCAGTATTTTAGTGAAAATTAATTCTGACTACAATCAATAAAATACAGTCAAAATAGGTAACCAACCTGGCATTCAAAAAAATTCAGATTTTGGACTTTTGTAACATTTTTTTTTTCCTTGTACTGGGGACTGAACTTAGGTCCTTGTGCTTGCCAAACAGGTGTTTATGTCACTGAGCTATCTCCCTAGCCCAGATCTTGGAACTTTCGGATTTGGAATGCTCACCTGTATATTACTTGAAAACATTCTAATACCTCTATAATATTCTATCTGTTGAATGTATCATAATATATTTAATTTTTCCAAGAGTAGATAATATAAGCTGTTACCATCTGCTACTACATATTAATACTGCGATGAACTTGCTTGTAATTATTTATATAAATATAAATTTTGTAAGGATTAACAGTTTAGCACATGAAAAATATGAAAGCTTCCAAGGGTCTTGGTACAGTCAGATACTTTTCTATTTTTATTTTATGTCATCTGTGTCTATGTGTGTGTGTGTGCATGCAGCAACATGTGCACATGTGATACTGGGGATTGAATTGCAAGCCTTCACATTGAGCTGAATCCCCAACCCTTTTTTATTTTGTTTTTTAAACAAGGTGTTATGAAGGTGCCAAGCTGGGCTCAATTGTGCTATGCTCCTGCCTTAGCCTCTTAAGTGTCAGGGTTACCAGTGTGCATTTCTTGCACAGATTCGTCAAAATACTTCCTAAAATTGTATAAAACTATTTATCTCAGGCTGTGTGTAAATCTCAGAGTTACAACACTTGCCTAGTAAGTACAGGGCCCTGGGTTCAATATCTAGCACCACAAAAAAAAAAAAAAAAAAAAAAAAAAAAAAAAAAAAAAAAAAAAAAAAAACACAAGAGTTCATCTTACTACAACTTTAATAGCACTTGGATTTTTATTGAAAAAAATTGGCCTATTTCCTAGAACAGGAACCTTATTTATACAAGTATTTTTTGAGACAGGGTCTCACTTTGTAGTGCAGGCTGGCTTTGTACTCATAGGCATCCTCCTGCCTCAGCCTCCTGGATGTTGGGATTAAAGGCATGTGCCACCATGCCCACTGTATATTTTTGTCCATATCAGCAAGATTGTTTTAATATACCTATTAGCTATTCTTGTTACTATGTTCTTCTATGTGTTGTTTTATTTTTTATGAGTTCATGCATATAAGCATATTAACATTTTGTAGTACTTGTTACATGGATTTGGGGGTTTTATTTTTGGTCTTGAAATCTATCAATTTTCTTTTGTAAATGCCCACTGTTTTGTACTTTTTTTTTTTGTCTTTTTGAGACAGGCTCTCACTATGCAGTTCAGGCTGGCCTTGAGGTCACTTCTGTAGTCCAGGCTGGTCTAGAACTCACACTGATGCTCCTGCCTCAGCCTCTCAAGTGCTGGGACTACAGGTGTGCACCATCACGGTCTGGCTTCCACTGTTTAGTACTATTAATTATGTAATTTTCATTGCTTTACCAGTAGCACAGAGAATCCAAAGATAATGATTTATTTTTTTAGCTTTCTATTATTTTTTCATTAGTACATTTGCAGTACATGCAATTTACAAGGTACGACAATGATGACTTCCTGAAAAAAATCCTCATATTTACTTATTACCTCGTTGCTCCTCATCATTTATCAAATGTAGGTTTTCTTGAATTATGTATTTTTAAATGTCTTCCTTTACTTTTTCTGGTAATCTTACATTTGGAAATTAATGACTTCTAACACATGGGCAACTTTAAAATTTTTTATCTTTTACTTTGAGCTAAGGGAAACTATTTTAAGGCACTGAAAAAAACCACCTAATATATTTTACAGGTTAGTAACTAAACAGCACGTGTCAATAAATTTTTTGTAAATCTAAAATTCATCTAAGAGAGGCCAGAGACATAGCTCCTACATGGCAAGCATAAGGACCAGAGTTCGATCCGCGGCCCCAGAGGTCATGCCAGGGAGGGCAGTCTCCGCATGGATATGCGGGCCCCATCTTCTAGGCCCTGGGAGGAGGTTGTGAGGAGGCCATGAGGAGGTCATGACCTGGGTATCCATCCAGCTGCGCTGCCTGGCCCCTGGCCCGGGAAGCAGGCATGGTGGTGCATGCCTGTAATACCAGCACTCTGGAGATTGAGCCAGGAAAATCTCTGCAAGTCTAAGACCAACCTGAGGGCTACAAAAGTGAGCACAAGGCCAGCCTGAACTGCATAAGGAGACCCTGTCTCAAAAAAATAATAATCTAACAATCCCATCATACTTTCAGTACTACTTAGTTTCAGTACATGCTTGGAAGGGGGGGCAGTATCCTCATTTCCAAACACACACACACACAGAATTAATCAAATTGTCTAGGCCTTGCAATAAAAGCTCTAGGGTCGGCAGCTTAGGCAAGCTTAGGCAACTGCAGGGACGAGGTTCCATCCCCTGAACCACATGCTGCACCAGCCCCACCCACAGGGCAGGCTGAGGGGCCATAACATATATAGAGCCTACTTTAAAAACAAAACAAAATAAAGCTGAAAGCTTAATCAACCGCCTGGACTTTGGTTTGAGCCTGGTACCACATGCTGCACCAGCCGCACCCCCAGGGCAGGCTGAGTTGGCCATTTAAAAAATAAAATAAAATAAAAGCTCTAAACACTAACTGTAATTTTCTGTCTTGAACACAGTAAACCTCTCCACTATATCTACAATTTTTTCCTGTGAGTCTTCAGATTTTATGTGACTTTTCTCCTTTGTTTATTCACTCCTTCAACAAATATGTAGTCAGTACTTTCTATGTGCCACAGAGTGATTGAGAAGCTGTTAGATAACTGTTTATAATTAGAATTTCTTTCCAGCTTGCAAATGTTCTTTGGAAATGTATTCCCTCCATGTGCAACAATGGCCATTCATTTTATCAATCTACATCACATTTAATAATCTAACCATTAGAGCACTGGCAAGAGTCAAGAATCTGCCTTTACATTAGGGTAAAATTAGTGTGCTCAGTTTTTCAGATTCATGACTATATAGGAAGGTTCTTGATGTTTTCAGACGTTTTTAATTTCTCTTTTATAGTTAGTGACAAATAAACTAGGCCCACAGTTCAAACAAACCATACTTTTATGACAAAAGATTTTTAAAAGTCCTACATCTTCGAATTTGCGAATGTTTATTATTTTAAGGTAAGAGGAATAAAAACAAACATAGAAAGTACTGTTATCCATTTCTAACAGGAGTCTAGGGGGCTTGCCTGTTAGCTCAGTTGTTTAAAGCACCTGTTGGGCAAACTCAGTCAGGAACAGGGGACCATGGTTTGATTACCAGCTGTACAAGTCGCACCAGACAGGCCAATAAGGCAGCCTGAATTGGCAAAAAAAAATCCTTTTAAGATGAGTCCAAGTAGACAATCATTCTGAAAAGCAATTTGGTAGTATACGTACAAAAAGAGCTTAAAAATGTTTGTTCCTTTAAATTTAAAAATTTCTCTTTTAAGAAATCTATTCCTTCTCCCAAATAAACATTTGCTAAAATGATGTAAGTAAAAACATGTCCAAACATTATTTATAAATAAAATGGGAAAATAAATGACCACCAAGCATGAATAGTTAATGATATATCTCAATAGTGATACTTTTATTATTATTATTAAAATCTTAAAAGCATTCAATAATGTTAAGTAAAGAATTAAATATCTTGATTTTTAAAAATAACATAGAGTATCTCTCATCCAAAAATCCAAAATTCAAACTTCCAAAATTGAAAAACAGCAACTCAACACAAGTAGAAAATTCTACTCTGACCTCATGTGATGGGCTGCAGTCAAAATAGGCATGCTAAAAATATAAAAGATTATCTTCAGGGGCCATTGAGATAGCTCAATGGTCTAAAGCGCCTGCTTAGGGACTGTGGTTTGATCCCCTGCACCACATGCTGTGCCAGCCCCACCCACCGGGCAGGCTGAGCTGGCCATAAAATAAATAAATAAATAAATTAATTAATTAATGATCTTCAGGCCATTTGTGTAAGGTACATATGAGATACGAATGAATTTGATGTCTACTTAGACCATATCCCAAAGATATGTAGATGCAAATATTTCAAAATTCAAAAACAAATCTGAATTTTAAAGCATTCCAGAAAAAGGATATTCAACCTGTATCTCTGCATAAAATCATAAAAGACCAAAGTGTTGACAGTTGCTACCCCTAAGAAAATGAATTATGTGTGATCTGCATAGTTTTTTTTATGTACCTCCTATTTTCTATAGGAAAAATTTAAAGATAATTATTTTAGACTTCTAATAGTTTCAAACTGTCAATGAATATCCATCCAGTTCAAGCTTAGCACTGGAAAGTTTAAATTTGTTATATACAACTTCCAATTCCCCATGAGCAATGTAAACATGTACTACAAATATGTACTAATAAAGTTTTTAAAAAACATATTTATAAGTTCTTCCATCATATTCCATTATAAAGAGCATCTCTTAATACTAAAATTCTAGCTATAATTCAACATTACTCTTAAAAAGAAAAATATTCGCCAAAACCCCAACCAAAATGTTATTTAACTCAATAACTAGGTTTGTTGCCTACATCTTAATTTAAAAAGTAAAACAAACATTTCCTTGCAAGGCTTTTTAGGGAGATAACACAGCCTAGGGACTTTGAGTAGTATTTTAAGTAGCTACTTTACTGTTAAAATTAGAGCATGAGTATGATGCATATACATTTTTCTGCAGCTCCTTCCTATTACAACTGGACGTAACAACTGCCTCTCAGGATGTGAATCCAGCCAATGAGCACTTCTGAATAAAGTGTTGTCAAGCTGAGGAAAATTATTCTAAATCCATGCTATACATTCATTCTTAGGAGACTGACCCAGTCATAACTTGTACTCATCACTGACTTCTTACCAGAATCCCCACACAGCCACCCTGACCTCCTCTAGAGTCCAAGAGGCAAATCAAGATTGCAATGCAGAGCAGACAACACACCCTGTTGTTCTACCCACCGAATTCTCTGTTCTCCTCCCAGATGCTTCACTAGGCTTCTGATCATGAGCCATGTTTTCTACCTCCTATACTGTTTTTGGAAGTAAAGAAATGTTTTATGCCATTTCTCACACTTAGGCTACTGAGTTCTTCACAATATCCTCTCATCTTTAGCACCCTCCCCTCTTCATTTCAAGACAGATTGCACTACATCACTAAATTGCCCAGGCTGGGCTCAAACTTGCCATTCTCCTTCCTGAGTGGGCCAAAGTTTAGGGCTTCCAAGTACGCTCCACTACACCTTGCTCCAAAGCTGTATTTCTAGTCTGGGGATTTCTCCAAAGCCTCAATACCAAGTCTTAACTTTCTCCAACAAATCTCTAAACCAAATTCCTTTAGTTTGCTTCTCTGATCTCCAACCCAAAGCTCTTCTGTACCTCCAGTTCTATACCTACATAAGGAAAATTATAAACAATACAAAAGAGAAACAACAGAGCCTAGAGATACAGCTTAGTTTTCAGCCTGCTTCCCTAGCATGTGTGAAGCCATAGGTTTGATTCCAGGTGCAGCACACAAATATGCACACGTGCACGCACGCAAAATGGCCTTGGGATTTTTCTTCTGATTTATTTCATACCTGGGCAATAGTGTATAAAAATGTAACACACAGTCCTCCCACACACTTTGCGGTTTTTTAATGTCAAGGTACTAATGCACTCCTGACAGATGAAGAGAATAACCCTTCTGGTAGTACTAACTTCTTTCATCTCACAATTTAATCACAGGACCTATCAAAGTCATTAGACATTTTCAATTTGCTAAGTATATCTTTTAGGCGATGATGATGATTGCAGTAGACATCGCAAGTGTATAAATTAAACCATGACATAAGTGCTAAGAGAAAGTCTCCGTTTATATCGGAAATATCCTGTCCCCAAATCCAAAAAGCAATGTCTTACACTCACTCATTTATATACGTATATATGCACATGTGTATGACATTAACACTTAAGTTTCAGTGTATTAATTTTTGTCTTATTAAACTTTGTATTTCCAACATTCTAGACAAATTTAACTAGATCATAAAATTCTAGGGGCTGGGGATATAGCTTAGTGGCTTAAGCACCTGCTTGGGAAATACAAGGCCCCTTTCAATCCCCAGTACCTCAAAGAAAAACAACCCATAAAATTCTTAAAAGACAGGCTGGGGATATAGCTCAGCAGCACAGGTGCTTGCCTGGCAAGTGCAAGGTCCTGAGTTCAACTCCTAGTACAATAAAAGTTCTAAAAGACACCTATAGAAATATGTGATTTTTTTTTTTGAGACAGTTTTCTCACTGTTGCCCAGGTTGGTTCAACTAACTCCTGGGCTCAAGCAGTCCTCTTGCCTCAGCCTGTAGTAACTAGTGCTGGGACTATAGGTGTGTACCACCTCATTAAGCTGGAAGGTATGAATTCTTTAAAAGCTAGTTATGGGGGGCTTTCAGGCTAGCTCAGTGGTTTAGTACTTGTGCTGGCAATCCCAGTCAGACACAGGGGACGGCAGTTTGATCCTCAGATCCACCCTTAAGGCAGCCTGAGACAGCCAAAGGAAAAAAATCCTTCTCAGCCTTTGAAGGGGTTGGGGAGATAGCTCAGTAGAATAAGTGCTTGCTTGGCAAATGCAAGGGCCTGAGGAGTTCAATTCCTGGTTCCATAAATAAATAAATAAGTAAGTAAGTAATTGCATGCTGGTTGCATGGCTGGACTTAGCAGCACTATACATGTCTACAATCCAAGCATTCAGGTGTTCTGAGGCCAGAGTATCACAAGTTCCAGGCTAGCCTGGGCTACATCTAGCTAGTTCAGAGCCAGACTGGAGTACATAGCAAGACACTGTATCAAAAAAGCTGGTTATGTCCATTTAATTTGTTTTCTACTGAACCTAAATCTAAGTGGCAGGTAGTTCTAATCTGAACATGACATGAATTCAACCACAGAGAACATTTAATATTAGTTCTGTAGCTTTCTTGGTTAAGAGAGACTGAAAATTAGCCCAAAATCAAGCAAATTAGCAGGCACAAAGTTACCATCATCATGAGGTTTTCAGGAACAGGATTATTTAAACACTCTTCCTGTTTTCTTATCTAGTAACAAAAACGAAACAGAGACTGGGAATGGTGTGGCACATGCCTGTAATCCCAGCGCTTGGAAGGCTGAAAACAAAGAGGTTCACTATGAATCCAACCTATGTAGTAAGACCCTGTAAACCCTGCACTAAATATATAAAAAACAAACAAAATATATAAAGTTAAACCAACACTAATAATAACCTTTCTATTGTCAATAAAATTTGTTTTATAATGACAAATTTATAAACAGAAAAAAAATTTATTATTCAGTTACACATATCTGATTTTTGGATTGTTGCTTGAATTGACAAATGATGTGAGGGCCAGGGAGACAGCTCAATAGAATAAGTGCTGGCAAGTGTGGGGTCCTGAGTTCAATCCCCGGTACCACCAAAAAAAATAAATAAATAAATAAATAAAAATAAAAAATAAAAAGATGTGATATGGAAAAAGTGATACATACAACCCCAAAATAAGCTCCTAAATTAACTTTACCTCCATATATGATTTAGCTGTTTGCTCTTCCCTGAAAAGAAAAACCTTAAAGCATATGGTTTTGTCAAATACTATCTTGAGAAAAGAGAGACAACACAATTTTTTTAAAAGGTGGTTTAGGGCAGAAGCGTCATCTGCTGTTAGTACGGAAATTCAGGTTACTGCTGAAATTATTTCCTGCTCCCGTTCCTAGCCTTGTAAAAAGTAGGGTTAAAAAAGTTTGGTTGTGCGGAACTGGGAATTGAACTCAGGCCCTTGCACTTATTCTACTGAGCTATCTCCACAGCAGCCAAAAAAAAGGTCTTAAAAAAACAGGAAAATTGAGCAGCTGGGGTGATAACTCTGTGGCACAAGCGCCTGCCTGGCTAGTGCAAGATCGTGTGTTTGAAAAAAAAAAAAAAAAAAAACCAGGAAAAATGAGTTGGGGTAAAGGAGAAAAAAGTGAAAAAATTATATGTGTTAGCTAAGATAATACTATTTTCTATTAGTTCATTAAAAAGAATGGTTTGTGCTTATAGTTTAATTTTTCATGCCTTTATCTTGTAACCTCAGCAAATACCTTGAAGACAGCAATGTGATATAGATTAACCACTGTTAATCTATTATTGCTTTGAAAGTAATGCTGCATCATTGTTCTTATTTATTTGAAATTTTAAGATTTAATAAAAGGGAGAGTAACTAGAAAAATGTTTCATTTGGGAAAACTGTGGATTAACAAGAGGATATACTTCTACCCTTCCCATCCTATTCTGGAAAACTACTTGGACTATCAGTGTTAAGAAATTAAAGGAAAAAACTGGGGCAGAAAAGAATAGAATAAACCATAAGGATTACTCTTTCCATATTACCATTTCTTTTGGCAATGCTTGACCTCAACCTCTGCTGCCCACCCCCGTGCCCTCAATATCAGAGCAATTTTGAAGTCACTGAACTTCCCTAGGTATGTGACATGCTCCAATACTGTAAAACTTGCCTATCAAGTATATACAAAGTATGTATTTTTAAATCCAAATAATCTTAAACACACTTTATTTCATTCAAGTTACATCCACGTTAATGACAGCCTGTGTTACAAATTCTACATATTTAGGCTTCTGTTAATTACTCTAAGAAACCAAAATGAGTAATAACATTGGTCCATTCTTTCTGACCCAAGTTTAATCACTGGCTCCAAACCATAGTCTAGGTCTGACTAGGCCTTCCTACTAGGTTATGTGATCTTTAATCAACTCGTCTTTTCTCTTTGGTCCTGTTTCTTCATTTTTATAATAAGGCTGTGGAACAGTAAGAAATTTACTGCTCCTTCCTTTTGAAATACGTTATCCTGGTATAGTGAACGTGTTTAACAAAAATATTTTTTTCCACAGACTACAACTTCCTGTTAGATAACAATCATGTTTTATATCTTCCTTGGGAACACAATAAATCTAGCTTGGTTTAAGGAGCAGAGGGAGGAAATATGCAAAAAGATACAAAAATGTGGAAGAATTTGATCAAATTTACAGTCAACTTGGATCAGAAATTAGAACTAGATTCATCTCCAGTGTTTCCTGAGATGAATCCCTCTCCTAGTCTCTTAACCCAGCACTCGCCCTTTTGTACACACACATTAAATATCCACTTATATTAAAAGTTAATGCTACACCTGAAACATCTTCAAATCCCCTAGAACATTTGGCATAAAACTTAAATGCTTGTGTAAGAGAATTCAACAGGAAATTGTCCTTGAATGTTTAAACCGGTTAGATGCGTATCCTCGGATAAAGCTGTGTAAACAAGCTCATTCTAAACCTTGAACCGACCTCCCACCACGATGCAGGTGCGGCAAGCCGAAAGAACCTTCTAGATTTAAGCTTATACATTGTGGCAAAGTCTAAAGCACTTAAGCAGTATTCATAAATGAGGGAAAAACATAAAAGGATCCATGAGTTTCCAAGTGCTCTACTATGGAAACGGGGGTGGGGACGTTAGAAGCATGAAACCTTAAAAATTGGGAAAGCGAAGGTCTAGTTTTAAAAGTGCCTCCTTCCTAAAGATCTGGATGTTTCTGAGCCACAAGAAATCCACAATATAGGACGCCGATAATGGAGGGGGTTAAACTTTTGCAGGTGTACAGGAACAAGAGAGCTTCCAAAAATCAAGGGTGGTGTTTTTGGATTTTCAGGGTACGTACTGGGGAGGGGGGAGAGAGGGTCAAAAGGACAAGTTAGGGAAGGAGGGAATCCCTGTAACTAGATCAATGAGGGAAAGAAAGCTAGAGAAAACGCCAATGGAAGGAAAATGAAAGGCTGAAGACAGGGAGGGGACAGGAAGGAGCCCAGGAAGGAGCGCTAGCCTAAAGGCGGTGGGAGAAGGGGCGAAGGTCCCCGACGGGGGGAGGGGGCGTTCTCTTGCCCTAGGTTAGGTTGTGTAAAGTCCACCTCCGCCCTCCCAGGCTACATTTACCTGTTGGTGTGGAAGCGGTGGAGCGGATCAGTGCGATGGCAGGAAGAGAGCTGGCAGCCGAAATCGCTGATGTCCAGGCAGCCGGGCTCCTCACTGGGGCAGGTGCCCACTCCGCGAGGGGGTCCCAGGAGCGTGAAAGGTTCTTCGGGGGTTAGAAACTTCTCATAGGAAGTGGTGGCCGACGCCTCGTCAGACATAGCTAGAGATGGCCTGGTTTGGGCTCTTTCTCTGGCCTTCGGTGCTCCCGCGGCTGTCCCTGCCCCCAACCTAACCTGTCCGAGATCGCCGCCGCTCACAGAGCGCGTCCGCCACAGCTCAGTCACGCGCTGGGGGCAGAAGCCCACGGCTGGCCAGGGAGTGCGGGGCCGCGCCGAGAGGGTGCTCCGGGGCTGGGCACCACGCGACCGCTCAGTCCTCGCCTAGGTGGGATCTGCAGCCTACGCTGCAGCCTCCTGCCCAGCTGCTCAGCGCCGCACCGCCCCCCGCCCCGGCGGCCCCGCCCACTGCGCTCCGGGTCCGCGCCCACTGCAGTCCGCGGGACGCCTGCCTGGAGAGGAAGGACATGAGACGCCGCCCCGCCTGCCCCCTGCCGGACCGGAGGAGGAACTGAGGCTGCAGCCCCGCGTGGCCAACCCCGCCTTCCGCACGCGGGGCGCTGGACTCCGGGTGGTGTAAGGGTTGATACCTCAATCCAGCTTCCTTCTCTTCCGCTTTAATCCTCCCACCTGGTTAGTGAACAGCAGCCACGACCAAGAGAAAAAAACAAAGTTGGCCAAGGTCACACTGCAGTGCGTGACAAAGACCCCCAGGCCCGGCTCCCAGCGCGCTCCATCAGCCTGTCTCAACTCAAATGAGCCCCTGCAGCTTGTGTGCCCTGCACTGTGCAAAGAATTGAGCAAGAAACAACCCAAGTGGGGGGAAATAGTCCCTATCTCACCTTCAATCACCCTATCTCCAGAATGCTGCCCTCCAGCCACTTGGTTGCTCAGCTGTAGGGTACATAGTGATCTTTTGTGCTCTGTTTTCACTAGCTCACATTATGCACACTGCTAGCAATGCCTTACCATTTCTCGCCTGCTAATCCTTTAAGCCCCAGAGCGGAAGCTGCCCCCAGCTGAAACCTTCCCTGACTCCCAAAGTAGACTTTGGCATTCCCACTATTTTCTTCCCTCACACCCACATTTCCTGTTGTAAATGAGTAACTGAATTCGTTCATCTTAAATCAACTTATTAGGTGTCACATACAGTTCTTTACTCTTACTATTCCTCTTTTCTTTATATTATAGACAAGCAGTTTGGTTCCAATCTTGAATGAATAATTTTTAAAACATTCAGAGGACACACATTTCTATTTTCTCATTTTACCAAATGAAGAAAAATTTTAATACAACCCGCTATCTAATGCTTGAATTATAGTTCCTTATTTCTTAATTTATCTACTTTTGGAATCAGAGTTTGCAAAGGGAACCACTTCATACAAGACACATAATTTATAAGATTATTTTATAATAGTCACTCAGAGATTTGGGTACAAAAGAGTGCAGGAAATCTGTCCACGGACTAAAGACCCAAAGAATATAGCTGAGGGCCTCAATCCCACGACAATTTCCAAAGTCCAACTGGAAGCAAATAGACCAAGACAATGTTTCATGCAGCCCTGTTTCATGGATCTGTATTGGGGAGACCCCAAGGTGAATGGTGAAAGCTAGAAAGTCTGTGCCAGCACGGTGAAGAATCTGGGGGCTAGCAGAGTGTAGGATCCTCACTGGAGCCAGGAAGCAATGCTTAAGCAAGAAGGAATTTCTCATTTTACCAAATGAAGAAAAATTTTGAGACAACCCACTATTTCAGTTGTTGAATAAGAGTTTCTTTTTTCTTAATTTATCTACTGATAAATTATCTACCGATTATTTTTCCCCTAGAGGACAAATGGGCCAGAATGTGACATGTTCAAGACAATAGCAATAATAATGCCAATCCACAACATTTTTCTTTAAAATTTTTGTAAAAAATATGGAACGCTTCATGAATTTGCTTGTCATCTTTGCGCAGGGGCCGTGTTAATCTTCTCTGTATCGTTCCAATTTTAGTATACGTGCTGCCGAAGTGAGCACTCCACAACATTTTTTACCAAATATCTACAGGACAATAATTTAGCTCATTTCCAATTAAGACAACAAATGTTATATCCGATTTACAAAAGAAACACAATTTTTATAAATAAGCCTAAATATACCTAATGATACGGAAACATAATTACATATTATGCCACCAATACATCAAGTATATAGGAATAATATATAGTATACTGACAGAATATCAATCAAAGAGTTAAAGCAAATCTGGAGAAAGTCCAATAAAATCTGTATTTTAATCAAGTTTCACATAAAAATCAAGTGTGCATCTCTAACTGAAAACTACTGACCTAAACAACACTATATTCAAATGAGTAAGAGTATCGCGGTCAAGTAAATATTTAAAACAGTACCTATAGTTATAATGAATAACACTCTGCTGCAGCTGCCTAAAATCCTCACAAGCACCACCAAGATTCAGAAAAATAGAAACGGAGAAGAAAAACCACTGAGAAATGTGTAAGTGCCTCAGAAATAGCAATATTTGAAATATTTATATTAGTAACCTGTGGCCACACAGATTTAAGGTAGGCAAGGTTTTATCAGCTTCACCTCCATGTAATCATGAATGATAAAAATATTTATTTTAGTAGCAAAAGATTTCTTTTTAAAAATATTTATTTATTTGGTATAGGGTCTCACCACATAGTTCAGATTCACAGAGATCCTCTTCAACCTCCCCAGCGCTGGGACTGCAGGTGTGTGTGCGCCACCATGCCTAGGTTCACAAGGTATGGTATGCCCAGGGCTCAAGGGCTAACATGGCATGTGGTCGAACCCACTTCCTTGCACTTGCCAGACTTGCTTAGACCACCGAGCTAGCTCCCCAACCCACAAGGATATCTCTTTTTTTAAATGTACAGGGTCACACCACGCAGCTCAGACTCGTAGTGATGAACCTCCTGATTTCTGCCTCCCTAGTACTGAAATTACAGGCTTGCGCCACCACGCCCGGACTCCATCGCGCACCACAGTGCGGCATGCATGTGGTACCAGGAATCAAACCCTGATCCGCTGAGCTATGTGCCAGCCCTGATCCTCCTGTTTACAGTTTCCCAAAGCCTGAGATTATAGGCGAGGGCCATCACGCCCAACCTCAGTGCGCGCGCGCGCCCGGGGGCGGGGCCGGCACAGCATACCGGGGATCGAACCCTAGTCCCTATGTCCGTCTAAACAGGCGCTCTAGTCAGCCGAGCTATCTGGCCGAGGCTTAGGGTGGATAATTTTTAATGTTCTTCTTTTAAAATTTATTTTTTTTGGTGGCCAGGGAGACAACTCAGGGGCACAAGTGCCTGCCTGGTAAGTGCAAGGTCCTAAGTTTGATCCTTGGTTCTGCAAAAACAAATAAGTAAATAAATAAATAAATAAATAAATAATTTTTTAAATTTTTAAATAAATAAATAAAAATAAAATAAAATTTATTTTTTGGCCGGCTCTGCCCACCTGAGGGCCGGGCTGATGCAGCATGTGGTGCCTGGGATCAATATCTTTTCTTCTTTTAAGGTTTTTTTGTTGTTGTTGTTGCAGGGTCTCACTACACAGCCCAGACTCAGTATGATTCTCCTGATTTCTGCCTGCCTTCCTAGTGCTGGAATTACAGGCGTGCGCCACCATGCCAGACTCCATCAATGGCTCAGTGCCTCATTTGGTAAAAGCTCAGGCCAAATGTTGCTTCTGTGAAATCTTCACAAATATTTCTCAAAAGCAGAATTAGTTCTGCCCCTAAATGTATACTATAAAGTCTTTAGACCTCTTTCTTTCAGACTTCATATTTCATAATGCTGCAATTATATTTTATATCAGTTAGCAATTGCATTGGCTGTCATTAAAAAACTCATTAACTTTCCATTAACATGAAAAAAAAAAACAAAGGAAGAAAGTTAATGCTGTTAACATAGTACCTTTCCTGCCTTCCTGGCAAGTGCAAGGTCATGAGTTCAAACCCCAGTCCTGAAAATAAATAAATAAATAAAACGCAATATAGCACTTTTTCTTTTTGTTCTGTCTTCCAAGTTGAAAATCTGCTTTCTTAGCTCAAGCCTCCCTTCATGTAACAAAATATTTGCTGTACCTCCAGCCATTGTGCCAGCATCTTAACCAAGGATGGATAAGAAGGCAGTGTTTTCTCACGCATCCCCACCATGCATGCACATACATATACACACACACCCAGAATTATGTCGCCTATGGTGAAAGTTCCTACTGAACTTCTACCCACATGTCAGTGGCCTATATCTAGTCACATGCAGTCCGTTATATAAAAAGAAATTTGGAAATTTAAGCTTATATTTTCTTTCTGCATACATAGCCATCCTAACAAAACCAAGTCTTTGTTACTTAAAAAAACCAGGTAGAAAAGATATGTAATATATAATTAGCAGACTCTACCATGTTTTCCCTACCATATCTCTTTTCTTACCTATGTTATAATATCCTGGGAGATTTAGAGTACGTGTCATTCATATTTCCAGGGTTTATCACAGAAATGATACATAGGTTTGAACTATTATTTCCTTCACTTTATAAAGGGATGC
>PVKN010021741.1:0-15424 GCA_004027915.1 Capromys pilorides
AACAAAATGTTCAATCCTCCCTCAACTAGGAGGCAAGGCAACCTGCATGAAATTTAGTTTTTTTCTGCTCCCTAAAACCTGTTTTTTTTTTTTTTTTTTTTTGGCTTTGATGTTAGGGTCCTGTCATGACATAGCTCTACAAGGAACCAATGCCAAGAGCCTGGGTCTAGAATACGGTTGTAACCTACTGCAGCACCCACAAAGCACATCTTCATACCTGAAATAAGTCTGCCATGCTCACCGATTTATTCCCTCTCTATCCATTTTCCTCTTTTGTTCATCGATGATCCAAGCAAGGGATACATTTTTCTTCCCAAAGAAGTCACTTCTGCTCCCCATGTGGATTGCCTATCTTCAAAGTATAATTCGTACCAGCAACCATAAAAGCAAGTAAAAAAAAAAATTTAATAAAATCTTTCTTACTAAGAGGAATTTTAGGCTTCATTACTGGGTTTTATCAAATGAGGCTTTTTTTTTTTTTTTTACTTCCCTTACATGGAGGACAACTGGAAGAAACACTCTCCGTCTTTTCTAGTTCATCCTTTTTGCACCTCCTAGGGCTCCATAAGGCTATAGCTAATATTGCTGGAGATATCTATCTTTCCTTCCAGTGGATCTAAGATTTCCAAGCTTCAAATCCAAAGCTTGGAAAGCAAAAGTTTTCAAAGACAAATAACATACTTAAGTGATTTTACAAATAAAGAGGGCATCACTTGAGAATTTTTAAAAATGTATTTGTTACAGGGTCTCATTACACAGCTTGGACTCCTATGATCATCCTGTTTTCAGCCTCCCCAGTATAGGGGTTATAGGCATGTACCATTATGCCTGGACTCCGTGGCCAGCTTAGCATGCATAAGGGAGGGCCAGCATGGTATGTGGTGTGAGGAATTGAATTCTGGCTCTTGCACTTGTTTAAGCAGGCATTTAGTCTGCTGAGCTATCTTGCCAGCCCTGAGAAATCTTATAATCTTAATTGTTTAGTAAATCCAATGGTCTGCTCTCTATAGAATAAAAGCATTCATCTACTGAACAAATACTTACTGAGCACCTACTCTTTGCTAGGATATGTGCTAAGCACTTTCATTTAGTGTGTACAATTCACACAACTGTCAAGGAAATTCGATTCTTGGGGATTAAGTAGATCGCCAGGCCAACAAGCTCTAGAGGGCTTGATATTCCCTGGGGAGAAGTCAGGTTGATCCATTCACTTCTCTACCAGGGATGGGGTCAACAAAAATTTTGAGAGTAGGATGCTTTTCATCAGCAATTACTCAGGCTAATCGCTGAGGCTTACTGGCAAGGACTTCAAGCATTAAAATGTATTCCATTTTGCCATGAGGGACTTACCCACTTAATGATATTGCCTTTTATTTTTGGATGAAACTATAAAGATGCCAAAACAGTTAACCAGATCCACTGAATTTTACCATGATGGGAAATTCTGCCCAGTTTTGGAAGGTAGATGTACAGTATGTAATATCTGTACACATTTCTTTTTTTAATTTTGGAAAACAAAATCTTAAGCAATTTTCACTCTCTCCTGCATTCTCCATCTGTTGAACAAGCTCATGAATCATGTCAATCCATCACTCATTGGGTTTGGGGTGCCTGTGATGACACCAATAACATTGGGAGAAAATCTTGGATATACAAACACATGACTGTTTTAGAGTCATGAAGTTGTTCTTGTGATTGTTATTGTTGTTGTTATTCTGAGGGATGGGAACTGAACCTAGGGCCTTTGCACTGATCTGTATCCCCAGTCCTTTTGGAATGTCATTTATTTATTTAATTTTGAGACGAGGTTTGGCTAAACTTCCCAAGCTTGCTCAAGCGCGCAACCTTCTGCCTTAGCCTACCAGAGTGCTGGGATTACAAGCATGTGCTGCCATTCCCAGCAAGTAGATTTGCATTTGATGTGCCTATGAATGAAATATGCAACATTCACTGCAGTTTTTAGTTTTTATACTCTGGCCAATATTAAGCTATAAATTAGGTGGAAATTCTTAATCATAATCAAATTGATTGGTAAAGTCTTAAGAGAATCTTAAGTCAACCAATATCAAATAAGGCACAGAATTCTGAGACTTTTCTAATTAAAGACTGAGAAGTATGGATTCTTATTTTGGGATAATTTATAGGATTATAGCATCACAAAGTTTAAGTCTTCATTGAACTAGATAGAATTCTTTGCATTGCTCTACTAAAAGCTCAGACAAAATATTCAGTTAGTCCTTTTATATTGCACTGAAACATTTTCCTTGCTTTCTTGGCTTCAAACAAGCAAGGGAAAAGGAATGAAAAAGAAATTAGGATGTGTTATGTACATGCATCAACTGCATACAAAGAATGTAATCATCATGTATGGCAAATATGTATTAATAATAGAAATAAAGAGATAAAGAAAGAAAGAAAGAAACAAAGGACTTCTCTAAATCTGCACACAATTGGTATCCTGTTCCTTATGGAGTGTGTAGCGTGCTATAGCTTGTAATCCTCTCTTGGCTCTTCATTGCTTGGCTTTAAGACAATACTTGCAACCCTGAAGTCTGCCCTCTGGGTTCCTCACCTACAGTACCATCCTCTACTCCATGAGGACCATGTACTAAATTCAAGGACACTCCTTGAAGGCTCCCGGCAAAGCTCTGCCTTGTTTTGATTGCTTCCTCATAGTTTCCATTCTACCTCCAGTAGCCTCTCAGTATCATCTCTCCAGAAAAGCCTTTTTGGCCTCTCTAGTATAGAGCATTTCTGTTGATCACAGACTCTCAGAGCATTCTCCTTCCCCACGCCTTGTTTGATGGTTACTGTCTCTGTCTTGATCCCTTGTGTATATATGGTTTTTCTTTTTTAAAGAGAATACAAAATAATATTAGCAAATTCAAAATGAGGCAAAATTTCACTAAACAAAATAATACAAATCCAACAATATTTGTGGTATTGCATAGCATTGTTTTTAAATTAGTTGCTTAGATTACCAGATATATGCACACATAATTAGAAGAAAAAAGTTATGAAAAATTAAGAAGAGAAAATAAATTTAATCATTAACTGTTCTTTTCCATAGACCAGCAAAAATCAGCATACAATTATCTAAGCCACCTTGCATATATACATAGATATATTAAATTAAAAATACTTGATGAGGGGGCCAGTGAGATGGTTCAGTGGTCTAAAGCACCTGCTTAGGAAAGCTCAGGCAACTGCAGGGCATCACATGCTGCGCCAGCCCCACCACCAGGGCAGGCTGAGCCAGCCACAAAATAAATAAATAAAGAAACAAACAAACACAACAAGCAAACAAATAAATAAATAAAATTTAAAAAATTAAAAAAAATACTTGATGAAATATAATATATTGTTTGCACACAGTTGAGTGCATGATGTTGATGCTTGCTATGTTCCAACAAAAATCTCATCTCTCTTTATGCTTATTTATTTATTTATTTTTGTATTTTAGGAAAGGGTCTACAGGGTGTTCAGGGTTTCACTACTGGATCAGACTTGTAGTTATCCACCTGTTTACAGCCTCCCAACAGCTGGGATAATAGGCATGAGCCACCATGCCCAGTCTCAACTACGGTCTCAGCATGCTCTGGGGGCAGGGCTGGCACGGCAGGCTGGGGATCGAGCCCCTGGCCCCTGTACCTGCTTGCAGGTGCTTTAATCTGCTGAGCTATTTGTCTGGCCTGATTTTAAATTTTATTAAAGAAAACTGTTATTACATGTCAGAGTTTCTTTTCTGAGTAATAATAATTCTAGTTTCTCTCCTCATAGACACTTTTGTAATAATTAACTATTCTATTCATAATCATATTATAAATTTTAAGTTTTACTTAACCACATTAATTTAAAAATTGAACTAAAGTGTTAGATGCAAATTGACAAGAGAAGTCACATTTGCTCTGAGTTGAGTGAAACAACTTGTCCTGTTTTAGTTGACTACTCCATCAACAATGAACTGAAGTCACCAAGAATACCTTTCTAAGCCTTGCTGAGGATGTCTACATGTAGCATAAACTCATGAAAACAAATGCATACAGTCCTTTTCAAAGGACAAAAATAAAAGTATATATAGCTACTGAATGCCAATATTTTGTAATGATTCAAAAAATAAAATTAGGTAAGTACTAGGCACAGGAAAGATTAAATTTTATTTTTTATGTTTTTGTTTTCTAAAGAGAATAACAAATAAAAAAAAGTACAAACGATATGGAATTTTACTAAAGGAAATGAGAGGAATTGAACAAGGGTTGGTATGTTGCATACTGTTGTCTTCTAATTAGCTGTTGAGATTACCAGATCAAGCATGCAAACTTGGTCAAAAAATAAAGAAAAGAGTGAAAAAAAATTTAATCATTAACTGCTTCTTTCCACAGAACAGCAGTCAACAGTACAATTATCCAAGCTGCCCAGCATATATAGGCATATATTTCTTTTTTTCTTCTGTACTTCTTTTCTCCTTTCCCTCATCCCAGATGTTCCTTCCCTTTGAACAGTTTCTCTTTCACAGTACCTATCATACCTTTCAATTTTGTTTACTCTTTCATGTTTTTACACTTGCAAGACAATATGATGTTCACACATGTGGGTCTTATTTATTTCATTTATGAGTATGTTCTTTAATTGTGTCCATTTACCAATAAAAGCCTCAAGTTTATATTTTTATAATAGCTGAGTAATACTCCACTGTGTAAAAATAGTACATTTTTTTTATGCATTCCTCAGTTGATGGGCACTTGGGTTGTTTCCAAGATTTAGCTATGACAAATTGTGCTACTATAAACATGGATACACATATGACATGGTTTTTTTTTTTTTTTTTTGGCCAGGGAAACAATATAATGCAAGACACATTTTATAATACCTTATAATGAACCACCCAAGGAATTTTATACAAGTGCAGGAAACCTATCCATACACTAAAACTAAAGAATCCAGGTGAGGACCTAGAGCTCATGACGATGCTTCCCACAAATCCAAGTGGAGGCCTATAGCCCACAGCAAAATATCATGCAGGCCTACATTATGGATCTGCTCTGGAAAAGTCCAAAGGTCACTACTGGAAGCTAGAAAGTCTGTTCTAGTGAGATGAAGGATCTGTGCTGGCAGGTTGAAGGATCTGAACTAGAGTTAGGAAGCAGTGCTCAAGGTAAGCACCAGAGCTCCCGAAAGGTCCTATAGCCATCCTCAGCAACAGTGAGGTCCTGAGCTCCTCTGACAATGAGGGAAGCCAAGTTCCCACCAGGAAGGCCAATGCAACAAGGACCTTGCTGAGGCTAAGCAGTGCACCATCTTCCCCTCTGGAGCCAGGAAGTGATGCTCAAGAAGAGGACCAGAGCTCCTCCAAAGTTCATCAGGAAAGCCAGCATGAGAAGGTCCTCCTGCAGAACAGCCCAAGAGTGCTAGCATCTTCCTACAGCTCCAGTACCTTCTCCTAACAGCATTTCTAACAGTGTTTCAGCAGCTCCTGTTCTGCTTTTTATGCTTCTGGCAACAACCCTTAGGAGGGCCTCCTGTACCCAGCATCACACTAGTTTAATTCAGCTATATGTAATAAGTTGATCACCAGTTAGAAACCCATGACAACATATATTGCTGTGGTATGTTTCCAGTTCTTTTGGGAAAATACCCAGAAGAGGATGGCTGGGTCGAATGGGACTTCAATTCTATTATTTGAGGAGTCTCCACACTGATCTCTACAGTGGTTGTACTGGTCTGCACTCCCACCAACAATGGAGAAGGGTTACTTTTTCCCCACACCCCTTTCAGCATTTGTTATTGGTTGACTTCTTGATGACAGCTATTCTTTCTGGGGTATTTCATCCTCTGTATAACTGCCAACAAATAATTGTTTTCAGTTTTTTGTGCTTCTTATAAAGTTAATTTTATTCCTGTCAGTAATACCTGACACTCCCTGAGTTCACCTTGATGAGAAGTTTCCTTTTCCTTGTCTGATGTCCGATGTATAGAAAGAGACTTGGGCATCAAACATAACACAATTACTCTTGATTGTGATCTCTTCCAAAACCATTACCCAGAGCTCCCATTTTCAGACATTTCCCCTTCTTTCTTCCTAAATACTAATTTGAAATTCTGCTATTTTTTTAAAAGGAAGGAAAATTAAGAAGAGGCTTCTCAGGTAGTATGTTTTGAGACAAATCTTCCAAATTCTCAAGGATGGCACACCTGGAAACCAAGAAAACAAGATCCTAAAGAAATACAACGTAACTTTTATGTCAACCACACTAGTCAGTTGTAAATGCTGGAATTCTTTCTTCTAGAATAAGACTGAGTAATGGGTTCCATATTGTCTCAGTAGCCTACTATACAGGGATGCACACACTGAGCAAATTCTACAGTATTTAGAATTCTTTCACCCAAATTACAAATCACATGCAAGCATAGCATGGACTTGAATATCCTAGCAAGACTCGGATGTTCAGAAATTTTCCATCATAAGTAGGTTAGAGGGTTGGGTTTCTGGGCCCACACTGTACAGATATATTCCCTTTTCCACTGCTGGACAACAATAAAAAAGGAAGAAATTCTGTTGTCTGTGATCTTTTAATTTGAAACATATGCTTAAGAATTCAGGACTTTGAAAGGCATTAGTTCAGTCTTTGCAATAAATGAGAGAACACAGAGTTAAATCTCTGAAGGCTTCACCAAGCTCCTCAAAGTGAATTTTTCTCAATACAATCTTGAGACATGAAACACACAATACTGGCATGCAGAATGTCTGAGTATTGAATGAGAGGTTTGCTGGTTTGTGGAGATAAGCCATCCCCATATACCTTCTGAATGCCTTGATGTTTACTAAGAAGACAGGCCAAACCTCAGGCATGCCAGGTATTCCATGAAATACCTTTTTCCTGTTGAATTGTTTACTGCAGTTTTTATTTGCCTTTTTAAATGTAACAAGTGTTGCAACTTGCAGATTAATACACAAATATCAAAATACATGGAAGAGACCTTTGCTGCTGCTTCTCCTATTTGTGGGAGCTTTCAAACATGCTAATAGGCGCTTTGTTTTACTTTGTATAATTTGTTTTACATTCACTGCCTTGGTTACATTTTTCTCATTGCTGAGACAACATACCTGACACCCAAAGTTAAAGGAGAAAAGGTTTATTTAGTTCACAGGTTGTAGAGATTTCAATCCATCACTGGCTGACACCAAGGCAGGGAGGCACGGCAGAGAGTCATCACAGAGGAGAAGCAGTTTGTGGAAGATAGAAGGTAGCAAACAAGGGATGACCACAGCTCTTTCTATCCCTTATATCTTACCCAGGATACTTAGAGTGGGTGGCACTCATATCGTTAGTCTCAGTGCCCTTGATTCTAGCACTGCACTGTGAGCCAATTCCAGCATCATCCACTCTAGATCCAGCCACCACTGCAAACGCCCCACCTATGACTGCATTAGGCTTTCAGGGGACATCCTGACATAGCCATAACATTCCACCCCATCATCACAAAGCCCCAGGTATATTCCTTCATGCAAAAGTCATTTAGTCCATCTAGAAGAGTTACCAAGTTCTAACAGTTTCAGTATTGCTGAAAAGTACCAGTATCAAATCTCTAGGGTTTAAGGAAAAGCTTTATCTGCAAGCCCCTGTGCTCATGTAAAGAAACTTAAACATTTCATACACTCAATGGCAAAGGACAGACATTTCTATTCCCTAAGTTACAAATGGGGATAGCAAATAATGGGAACAGGACAAAACCACAATTCATCAGGGAAAGTGCTAAATTCCATAGTTCTACCTCCACTCTCCCTGGCAATCGCTAGCGAGTTGTAAACTCCACAGGGCTTGGGTGGCTCCACTCCTAAAGCCCTGCCACTGACTAGAGCTCCATGGTCTCTGTCTTGGACCAGCTCTGTCTTTTGTTGCAGTTTTTCTCAGATGACCCACATTCCTACTTTCTCCAAACTTCTGGGGTCTCCACTGTACCTTCAGTGGGTCTTCACTGTACTCTATGCATTTTCCTCTCACGGGCACTCTGCCTGGCCTCCATGCCTTCTTCTGAAACCTGAGTGGAAGCCTTCCTGACTCCACATTATTTCATTCTGCATTCACTTAAAGCCAGAACTACCTGGATGATGCCCAGGTATGCTGCCAGGATGAGCAGTGGTCAGACTTTCTTTTCTCTTGGCTGAAGGGGTTAAGTACCAGGATCCTAAGGACTCTGAGCTTAATCCTAAGGAATAAATTCTACAAGTATCTACCATATGCTGTGAAGCTTTCTTCTTAAAGCAAAGTTTTTACTTTTTGTAACTCTGAGGATGCATAGCCTGGAGTTTTTCTGGTTCTTTTGTTGCCCTCAGGCTATCTTTTCTGTTGTATTCTTCTGGAATATGTGGCTGTCCTTGGTTGTCTTTCCAGCAACCAATTTCTTCTCTTCTTTGCAGGCCACAGCTTTACTGGAGCTTCCTTTCTAACCAAGCTCCTAACATTTTGAGTCATTGTACTTGGCTCTTTGCTCTTGATTCTGTACATAAATCTGGCTAAAATCCTCCAGCAGTAGCCAGGTCACTCCCTTACCATAAGACTGCTTTGAAATTTCTTCTGCAAGATTTATTAGTCCATTGCCTTTATCTTAATCTTAGGCAAAGTCTCTGGACACAAACAAAAGGCAGGTAAACATTCTACCAAGGTATAATTCACACATTTTCTAGTTCATTAGTCAATACAGTCCTTCTCCCCACCTGAAATCTCCAAAGACTGGTATTTGCAGCAATATTTCTATAAGCATTCTAATCTTTTGAACTCTGATCAGAATCTCCCATCAAGTACAACTTACAGTGATCCAAGATTACTTTTTCATCAGTAATCTCTGAGCCCTTCCAAACTCTTCTACAAGTCAATTCCAAAAGCTCCTAACCCACATGGTCAGTTACAGTCACAGCAATCACCCCACTCTCAGTACCAAATCATCAGTTACCTTTCTCTCATTGCTGAAATAAAATACCTAACACCCAAACTTATAGGGTGAAAGGTTTATTTATGTCACAGCTTTTGGAGATTTCTGCCCAAAATGGGCTGACTCAAACAGCGATTGAAACGAAGAAATTGTTCATGGTGAGCAGAACATAGAAAAGCAAGTGGGGGCGGGGGAAAGGGACATATCACTTATTTTATATCCAGACTACCAGGCTTATGGTAGTGTCCACCAAATCAGTGTACAGATTTAGTAATCACTCGCCCTTAATCCTAGTATTGCACCATGAATCAATCACATACTACAGATTCAGCCACTTTTGAAAGAGACCTGGCTCTGACTGTATGAGACTTTGTGGAAACATCCAGACACAAGCCATGACATTCACCTATATACAGACCCTCTAGATTCAGTGATTTTTCAGTCCTTGTTTGTAAGTAATTGGTATTGATTTTTCAGGGTACTTCTAACGTGTTTAGTTCCTAAAAGAAAAATTTAACTTTACCATTCTCATCCTTTAGATCCCAGAAGAAAATAATATTTAGAGATTCAGGCCAAGGACATTGACATCCAGTTCCCTTAGGCAAAATATTAGGGGTGCTACATTTTTTTCAGAATATGTGGCTTTATATCTGAAATGTAGTAACATGGTTTTAATTCCCTATTATTTTAGTTCACTGTGCTGATGTATGAAGTGTGGTTTGTAGTTAATACTCCTTATGCCAGAGGAGTAAACAGTATAAGCATCTCATTTGAGAACAAGACCCTAGGGAGAGATGAGGAATAAGTTTACCTCTTAAATCAGCACATTCAACTGGGTCAGTCATTAACAACATTGGCACTAATAGCTTTTAACAGCATGGCCATGGCTAATTACAATTGGGTTTCCTACCATTGTGATTGAAGCTCTATCAGAGAAGCAGGAACATGTGTTTTCAGAGGTGGATGGAGAAACAGAATGGAATGTGTAAGGCTGGGGGGAAAGATGAAACCACAACTTTCCATAATAGCTAAATGCATCCTTCTATATGAGTGGATGTCACACACAGACAGACTCAAACATACCCTTTAGAAAGTAGGATTATTGCAAGCAGTCTTTACATCTGGGATCAACTCAAAAAGGTGTCACCAATATAAAAGATGAAGTTTCCTTGCATTAGAATAGTACTTCCTGCATTAAAACGCATACCTTACAGAGGCAACTAATAGTAAATGAAAATAGAGTATTAAAATGAAAGTCAATTTTTTTGAAAATTAAATTGCGTCATTATTTTTCATAAATATTAGGCTACAACCTCACAGTTTTAGTGCCAGCTGTGTGTCTGTCTGAAAAATGTATAGAAGTTGTATTCATAATCAATGGGGTCAAATTTTGAAATATTCAGTTAGTGTCTTATTGATGAAAGAGGTCAGGTCCCCTATGGTGGGTTAAAGGTGCATCATAGTCAGTCAAGAACATTTGGTGGGGTTGATGGAGATGGTCGGGTGGAGGAGAAACATGGATGTGCCATTGCTATACTCATGGGCACTTTGAAGCCATTCAAAGTGACTAGTGCTTATATGACACTCCAAAAATGTACCTAGGAGTCAAATTAAAGCTTTCAGCAGGAGCAGGCTATACTATTGCTTCCATGAAAGTAGAATTTTATGTCAAATAGAGGCTTTTGAATTTATTCATGTTTTTTTCTTTTTGTCATTAAAGAACAACGAGTGTCTCGTTATAAAGAAGTACTCTGTGTAAGCATTTTTAACACTGGATTTGCTAAATCATGGATTTGTTGCCTTTATTAGATTCTTGAAAGAGCTAAGGTTTTCTTATTTCTATCTCTCTTCTGTGTGCGTGTATGTGTGAGAGAGAAAGAGGGACAGAGGAAGAGAGATAGGGAGAACAGAGAGACAGAGACAGTGATACAAAGAGAGAGACAGACTGTTTCCTCGCTTCTTTTTCTCATTAAAATGAATGCAAAAGGACAAACAAAAAAGATTTCATCTTTTCCCATTTTATATTTTATTTTTAATTTATCTATAAATTTATATATTTATTGGCTATAAATTCTAGTCTGTGCTGTCAAATCTATTAAACACCTCTTTCAATTTTTTTAAAGAAAAGAGAGTAAGAGACTGACAAAGAGAGAATGAGAGAGAGAGAGAGAGAGAGAGAGAGAGAGAGAGAGAGAGAGAGAGAGAGAGAGAGAGACTAAGTTTCTATAACATTCTGGTCTCCTCCTGGGGCAACCACCTATAATTTATAGACCTCAGAGAGTTTTTTCCTTACTGAATCCGCCAGACTGTTCTCTGTCCTCAGCTGGAACACCTGGGAAAGCATTTCCTTCTTGTTCACACACTCCTTCCTTGGCTAAGTGACATAATTTTAGCTTTCTCTCTTTCCTTTCTCACTGCCAACCCCTTCTTAATCTGTTTCACCTCATCAAAATGCATATTTTTGTTGTATCCATGTGCCAGACCATCTTTACTCTTGCAGTAGCTTCTAATGCCTCTCAATAACTTTCTATTTCCTGTGATAAAATTTAAATTTCTCACCCTGAACTCTGAAGTCCAGCTTTTTCTGCTCCCGATTTCCTCTATAGTGTCATTCTGTGCTCCTTCACCACATCTTTCTGCTTTGCAGCCACCTCTGTCTTCAGCGACTGTTCCTCTGTCCTCTCCCCTGGATCTGTTCATTCCTGGGCTCCCTCTGGCACTGAAATCTCAGCTCAGAGGTTTCCTCTTATTAAAGCCTTTACCCACCCTCCAACACACTTATCTTGCCTCTTTCTCTTATATTTACTTTACTCACTGCACTAACTAGACTCTATAATCATATTTTATTTATCAGTTATGACCCTTGGCTTCTCTCAGCATGTACACACCATGACTATTAGGAACATGTCAAGTTTGTTCTTTCTACATTCTAAAGGCTAGAGACACTATAGACATTCAATAAACATTTGCCATATAAAATGTAGCTAAAAAGTGTTAAGGCCCCAAAATTCTAATGTGACCTAGCATTATTCCTATGGATTGTCACCTCAGCATCTGTGCACTCTGAGGAATAATGCATTTTCTAGATGATTTCCTCTTCTTAAAACTAAGTTTTAACTGATGAATATAGTGAGTTACTTAAAAATGTCATGAAAATTTCTGTTCATATTCTTAGATTACCTCTGACTACTCATCAACATATTCCTACCTTCAGGAGGGAACTCCTGTAATTGATACTCTGAGTATTTTACGTTCTTCCAGTTTTTTTCTAAAGCACAATCAAACTTAAGTGAAGATTGATATCTTATCTCCTTTTCATGCAAATTCTACATGCTATCCATTTTGATCTGTATACTTTTTTTCCAGTTCAACCAACTATTTTAAAGATTTTTCCATATCAGTACATAGCAAATTCCCCTTAACTAAGGTGCTGTAATAATGGCATAAAGTTAGACAAATAGATCCCTAGGACAGAGCTGGCAATTCAGAAACAATCCACACATACATGATAAATGAGTGCTAACCAAAGTCTCCTAAAGAATCCATTAGGGAGAGAAAATAATTTTCTTTCCCATAAGTGTTTCTCAGATTATTAGTCATTAAAAAATCACCCTCAGCCTCATTCCATACATATGCATTAATCTGAAATCAATCTAAATCTGTAAGCTAAATTTATGAAACTTCTAAATGAAAACAGAACATAAGAAAATGTCTTGGCAGCACTGGGCATGGTGGCATGTGCCTGTAGTCCCAGCGCTCAGGGGGCTGAAGCAGGAGAATTTTTGCGAGTTCAAGACTAGTATGGGCTATGAAATGAGCTCAAGGTCAGCCTGAACTGTATAACAAGATTCTGTCTCAAAAAGACTAGAAACAAACAAACAAACAAACAAACAAACTGTCTTTGCAGCCACAGTAGGACAAAGTTTATTTTTTTAGCATAATACAGAAAATGTTAAAAATGTTAAATATTAAATATCAATCAAAGTTAAAGTCTGATTTTGATAATACAAAACAAAAAAGTAGATGGAGCCTAGACTAGCAGAAAATGCACCCTCCACATGACTCAAATATATCTATGACATCTATATCTTAGTATCAGAATGAAACACTCATGTAAATCAATAATAAAGAATCAACAAGGGTGGGAGGTGTGACTCTGTGGTAGAACACTTGCCCAGCATGAACCAGAAGAAAAGTTTAAAAAAAATAAATCAAGAAAAATGCTGGACAATCCACAAAAATAATGGAAGAATGGCTCAAACAGACCTTAACAAAGATAATAGACAATGGTCAATAAACAGAAGGAGGGTTTAGTGTCTGTAGCCACCAGGAAATACAAAGTGAAGCCATAATCACATATTAATATATAAGCATTGGAATGGCTCAAATTAAAACCTTGACTATGGAGCTGGTGAGATAGCTCATCGGTCTAAAACTGAGGCAAACTTTAGGCAAGTGCTCAAGCAATAGCAGTCCGATCTCCAGCATCAAGTGCCACACCAGTCCTGTCCCCTGGGTGGGCTGAGCCAGCCACAAAACAAAACAGAAACCTTGACTATGTGCAATATTGGTAAGGGTGGAGTAATTAGAACTATATTATTTTACTGACAGATATAAATTGGCACAACCCCTTTGGAAAACAGCAGGTATTTTTGTAACTGAAACAAAAATTTAGGGTTAAATTGAAACTTCACTCCAGTAATATCACTTCAAAGAAGGAATTTTTGAAAACACCTGTGAAAATATTACAAAGGAGAATTCATAGAACCTTTGTTTACAATAGTCAATAACTAAAAGCACTCTAATTTCCATAAACTGAAAAAATGAAATAAAAATTCATTTGTTTAACAGAATTCTACTAAGAAACATAAAAGTTGCTCAAAAATATTATTTTCAATGCAATGAGCCCTCAAAGGGAATTCCTCTGCTTTCCTCTATGTCTATAGGATTCTGGCAGATGAAAGTCGCGTGTCCTTTTCCTAGAGCTGGAGCGCTTACAGCAAAACTTCAGGAGCCAGCCCCCATCTATCTGAGATTGAATTCTTTCCCCATTGTACCACTGATGAGGTTTGTGCCTTCCTTGCTTTCTTGTCCCAGGATTAGAATTCTGTGGCGACCTTCAAGTTGAATTACTCCTTCTTTATTCAGATGCTGAATTAACTGGAGCATTACCCAAAGCTTAAATTACCTGTAAACTAAACTGCTCAATAGACCCAAGTGAGAAACATAATGGGAAATGTCAAGAAGCTGGATTCAGTGCTTTCAGCGCACTGCAACAATAGAGGCGTTCTGCTTCATCTCACAGGATGAAGTTTACCTGGAAGGACACTATTTCACTAGAAGCCGCCTTCACATTTTTTCCTTTCCCTGAATGCAGGAATTGGAACCATAAATAAGAACATGACAGAGTGTCCTAAGAAAGTGAGATTTGCTCTCATTTAACTTTTAAGCCATTTTTAAAGTTGCTTTAAAAATTTCATTCATTTATTTTTTTAATCTTTTGGTCTTCTTGAGACAGGGTCTCCTTTTGTAGTTCATGGTGGCCTTGAACTCACTTAGAGGCTCAGGCTGGTCTCAAACTCACAATGATCTTCCCGCTATCACACTGATATGACCCCCTTATATATGAACAATATGACTTGCAATCATGTCCAGTCCATACTGAAGATTTTCTAATTATCCAAATTTTTTTTTTAAGTTGATACCTTCAAGCTAGATTTAGATACTGTATTTAATAAACATTCCAAGGTTTCCCTTGATTACATAGTTGACCTTCTCAATTTCTTTCTTTTCCTCCCTTTCTTCTTCTCTTCATTTGCTCCTTGGGAATTTTTTTTTTTTCGAGAACCAGGGATTGAACTCAGGTCCTTGCATTTGCCAGGCAAGCGCTTATTCTACTGAGCTATCTCCCAGCCTCCTGAACTATTATCCTTGGTTGGAAGCTCATCATGTGTCCTAAGAAATCCAGCTCTTTCTGGCTTTCTGCTCACTGTTGTGCAACCTTCCTATTTTTCTCCCTTATGCTTGCTGTTGGTTGGATGCTAGTAATAGAGGCTCAGCCTGATTTATATGTAACATCTGACAGCAGTATATCACAGAAAATGTGGAATGTTGCATTCTCACAGGAGGAAAAATCTGTACCACTTCTCTCTGTGTAATAATGGAAGGCATGTTTTCTATTACCCAACTTTCCTTAGATATTGCAGCTAATTGGCTAACCACGGGGGATCATGGCCTGAATGTTCTATTTTACTAGCACTGAAAAATGTTAATCATAATCACTTTTCTATTCTTACTAATTGTAGTATCTTTGTAAAGAAAGGTTTTGGCCATTTTGGTTAATTTTCAAATAAATGTGGCTATTTGAAAATTAGAATAATCTATTTTCCATTTGAACTGTAAAATTTTTAGATCAAATAACTAGTGCCCTAATAATTTCCAAAGGTTTTTTGTAAAGTTTTTACACAGAAATCAAACTGTTTGCTTGCCACCT